>CAUJNA010003616.1:257103-347103 GCA_963377175.1 Effrenium voratum
GCAGCGCTTTGAGGGTGGCGGACACCATCTTGAAAAAAGCGGATTTTGCAAGACAGACTTGCCAAAGCTTAGACCTTAGCATCATTTTCCTCCAAGGCGCCCGAGAGAGTTGTTCTGCCTGAGTGTTGAGCGTGGACAATTGGGGTCTCAAGCTGCCTGTTTCTGTGAGTGGCCCTGGAGTACTCTTGCCATGCCCTAAAGGGGATCCACCAAAGCGATCCACACCGATCCTTAGAAATAACGTGAATGCCATGCCTTCACTTTGTTGACCTTTTCTTAAAAAAAGAAGGAACGACCTACATTCCTTTGGCTTGACCTTTTTGCTTCCTTGAACCTTTCGTCAGCTATCCCTTAATTGGTGGTTGGTGGTTTGAGTTTGGATTTGAGCCCCTGGTTGTGGCAGAGTAAATGAATGGGAAACTACCCTCCGTCAAACCAGCAATCCACCAAGAGTGGCGCTGACGGGTTTTGACCTTTGGTTCGTGGAGAACCCGTTACTTGTCAACGTCCCAACGGGGACACGTTACTCGTGGCCAGCGCGAGGCCCGGGGACGCCTTCCGCTGGGACGAGGCGCTGTTGAGCGCCCGCGCGGACTACCAGACCTTCCTGCAGGACACGCTTGGGCTTTTGGACAGATACACCAGCATAGACCCCAGATAGCACAGCACGGCTACGATGATTCACGCACACGCATCATCATTGATGTTGACAGCATCATTTTTTTGTTGACAGCATTATGCTGTCACACCAGCCACAAACGATTCCGCGCTACATATCTGGCAGAAAAAAGGCAGAGACGGCGGACAGCATCATGATGATGCGGACAACATCATGGTGATGCGAGCAGCATCATGGTCATGGTAAAGGCAACATTATGAAGATACCCAAGCCACGAACCATCTTGCGGCAGCGTAATGAAATTCAGCATCATCCTGATGTTGACAGCATCATGGCGCCGCCACACCCACAAACCATATGCAGCATCGCAGTAATTCCAGCAGCACCCTGACGTGCCATGAGCTACTACGCGCGACAGTTAGCGCAGCAACAGCGTCCGAATCGGCTCAACAGCATCATGATGCTGCGGACAGCATCATGATGACGCCACATCCGCGATTCCCCAAACAGCACCCGCCTAACATGTCCCTGCTGTCCATACGCGCCCGCACCATCACCAATACCTCAAAACAGCAGCCCCAACAGCACCCCAACGCAGCGCCTGCGCCAGCGCGGGACATGTCCCCAAGCGCCCTGCCATCACGTACTGTCACCAGCACCTCAACCGAACAGCGCCTCAAAACCGCACCTGCATGCCCCTAGCTCAGCCGTCGATCTTGCAAAACAATTCCGCTTCTTCGTTAGAGGTTAGAACCCCCTTTGGCTTTCAGTTCTCTGGGAAATTAGCACCCACGCAGTCAAACAGCAACCCAAAACAGCACTTGCACCACCACCCCAAACAACACCAGCGCCTCAAACAGCACCCCAGAGCAGCACCTCCGCCAGCGCCACAAACTGCATGCCTGCTAGAGCCCGGCCATCGCCTCCACAAACTGCATTCCCCGTAGCACCCGGCCGTCAATCTTGCAAAACAGCACCTCCACCAGCGCAAAGTACATGCCCCCTAGAACTCGGCCGTCAATCTTGCAGCACCTCTACCAGCACCCCAAACTGCATGCCCCCCAGCACCCTGCCGTCAATCTCGCAATACAGCTCCTCCACCAACCAGCACCCTTGCACCCGGCCGTCAAGCTCGCAAAGCGGCACCTCCACCAGCACCCCAAACTGCACCCCCTAGAGCAAAACAGCACCTCCACCAGCACTCCAAACTGCACGCCCCCTAGCGCCCGGCCGTCAAGTTCGCTAAACAGGTCCTCACTCTCGCAAATCACTTTCCCTTCTTTATTGGAAGTTAGAACCGCTATAGCTTTCAGCTATCTGATCAAAAAAACATGATTGGGTTGAGGGTTTAACAGCTTAACCAAGCGGAATCCAACAATTTGGAGGGAGTCCTTATTTGGATGTGAATGCTACTTGGGGCATGTTTGCAGGTCTTAAATGGAAACCGAAGAAAACTATGCGCAGCCATCATTCTATTTGAACAGTTCAAGAACAATAGGCGTGAATTCTATTTGGGGATCTTTTGGTTTTGGTGGACAGCATTTTTTTTATTTCCACTGACTAACCGCTGTTGAGGGGTTCCAACTCTTAGCATGCATAGCCATATGCGTGTGTCATGTCCGATTTTGTTTGTAAATCACTTTTGTTGGTTTCAAGAAAAACGAAAAGGGCACCAACCATCAGGGGTCCCCTAATTTTTGAGGCAAAGCCAGAATCATAGCCATGATCTATATTTACATCTACGGTAGCAAAGGGGAGACAACGGGCTTGGACCAAATTACCTCACCAGTTGGAAATGGGGTTGCTTACCAAATTTCCCTGTCAGTTGGGGGTGCAGCAAATATTGACCAACAGGGAGAAGAGTTCCACTTTCTATTTTCAGGAGTTGCCCCCTCAAACCAAAAGTGATTTCAGCGCCGCCGAGGGCTTCCTTTGGCGGCTTTCCGGGGCAACCAACCGAAAACCAACCATTTGGAGGGGTCCCCCACACACAAGCAAAGAAACAACGCACCCAAGCAAACTGGCAGTCAAGCAACCAAGCAAGAAAGGAAGCCAGCAAACAACAAGCAAACACGCAAACTACCAAAGCAAAGCAAAGCAAAGCAAAGCAAGCAAGCAGGCAAACAAACAAACAAACAAACGAACCGACAAGCAGACAAACAGAGAAGCAGACAAATAGACACACAGACATGCAGACAAACAGACAAACAGTCGAACAGGCAAAGAGACAGACAGGCAGGCAGGCAGACAGACAGACAGACAGACAGACAAACAAGCAAGCAAGCAAGCACGCAAGCAAATAATAAAACAAACACACACACACACACGCACAAACTTACAAACAACAAGCAAACAAGCAAGCAAGCAAGCTAGCTGACTAACGAGTTGGTGAACTATCTAACCATGCAACTAACAAGCCAAGCTAACAGGCAACCAATGAACAATCAAGCCAGCTAGCGCGCACACAACAAGCAAACACATCATCATACAACCAAACACAAACCAACAGGAAACAACCAAGAACACGAGAAAACAAGCAAACAAGCAGACAAGCAAACAAGCCAACAAGCAAGCCAACAAACCCATCAAGCAAGATCAGACAAAGCACACGCTCAGCAAGCAGAAGCAAACAAACATAAACAAGGAACACCACGAGCAACTCACCCACCCAAGGCCAACGCAAAACAAACACTACGCACACAGAGCAACCAATCGGGCCAGGAGCTGCTTTCTGAGCTGCCGGCCGACCTTGCGCCCAGCCAGGCGCTTTTGTACCATCTCAACAGGCCCCCCAACTCTCAAGCTAAGGTGCCCCCGTTGGGGCCATAAACGATAGGCAGATGTGGGCGTTTGCCCTTGTGGTGTTTTTGTATGGTGTTGGGTAGACCGGTAGACCTCTTTGACACCAACGACCTATGACTGATCGGACTCTTTTTGGTTTGATCAAAACTGAGTCCAATTGCCCAGCAGCGTTGTCCTTTCGCCTGTGTTGGTTTGTTGTTTTTTGATTGTGAGCGTATGTGCCCCTTCTAGTCCAGTTTGGTAAAAAAAAATAGATGGCACGGTTTCGATTGATTCTGATACTCTATCAGCGCCGGGGCTTTTCTGTCGCAAGAAGGGTGCCCACAAAACACCCACGGGTTTGTGTCAAACTAGGGGGACCCGCCAATGGTAGTATTCCTTCTGGTTTGCCTTCTAACCAAGCTCAAAAGAGGGTACCCTAAAAACAATCACCACCCCAGACCCATGGATTTTTCCAACAGCCCACCCGGGCGCGTCCTTTTTTGAGACCCACAAAATGAAGGTTTTGCGTTTTGGGCTTCCCTTTAAACCCACACCCAGTGGGATGCCCTCAAAGAAAGACGCACCGAAGATCACGCCTCAGGCGGAGCGTTCAAGGAGCTGGCCCTCGGACATCGAGGAGGATCACGTGGTGCCGTTGGCAGAGGCCCCGATTGAGCGGCGTGTCTCCGGCACACCGACCTTTTAACCTGTGGTTTTCCCTTTGTCCATATTTAGGGTACCCTGCTTGGGATTCAAAAGGCTTGGCGGAAGGGAAACCGAAGGACGCCAGTTTTGGGGTCCCGGCACGCGCCCGGATGCCAAGGTTTGCCTTTCTGTCGGCTCATTCACTGAGTTGGACTGGAAACTTGTTCTACAAACCTTGTCCACTTCCCTGATTCGAAAGAGGAATATGTTTGGGAGAACGTGAGCCGGCCCCGGGTGCGCACCCCGATCACAGAATATACCAAAGGGGTTAAGGCGATACAGATGCCGGCCCCCTGTCCTCCATTTCCCTTTGTGGAACCTAGAGTGGAGATCGTTTCAATGGACACCAGCAGTTAATTGCAACTCGGGGAAATGCAGTGACCCCTGTCTATAGCAAGAACCCTTCCAACAGCCCCTTCTAAACTTGAAAGCATATTCGGAGCCTTTAGAAAAGGCTTGAAGCCCAGCCGGCACGCCTGCGGGGGTACATCACACCGGGCTGGGCACTAATCAGCGGCCCCTGCCAGTTGGACAGGGCTTCGACTCGGGGATGAGGCCTATTGGATGCTTCCCGATGGGCAAAATCCACTTCGCAAGGGTGGGTGGTTTATCCGTGTGATAGGGTTGCATCTTTCCCAACTGGTGCAGGTGTTGCTTGCATCAAGCGATGGCATGCGATGGCATTTATTCATCGGGGATACTCCTTGGCTGGGTTCTCCTTGGGTGAATTTTACCCTAGATGTGGGCCAAGTTGGGCGTATTTCTTCCGATTCAATAAGAATTGGCAGAACCGAACCTGAGGAGGCTTTGGGACCCCGAGTCTATTGTCCGAAGGACACGGGGGACTCACTAAATATCCCATGAAAACCAGGTAGGGGACTTAGTAGATGTCCCATGTCTTTTTGGGGAGTGTTGGTAGTTTTGGCGGTGACGTATGTTAATTCCATGGCCATGTGTCAGAGACCTGCTTGATGGGTTTCAATAATCGGTTTCGAATCGCTTGCACCAAAGGACAATGTTGTGCGTAGCATCCTCTATAGAACCCATGGACCCAGTTGCGCCACACTTCAATCAACACCCAGCTAAGTGCAGGCTACCAAGGGAACCGTTCCCAGCCAGAAAGAGGTGCGGCCACCCTCTTGGCATGGTTTTGGGAACACGCTTTAGTACCAGATGTTGATCGACTCATTTAGGGTCACCCAAATGAGTGTCCGCCAGGTGATGGAACAGATCCGCAAGGACGTGTTGCGCACGAGGAGACCGTGCCCAAACAAAGGCAAACTAGTGGTTCAACGTATACCAAGTGGACCCAAACAACTCACAAAAGAAGGTTGTGATATTGAACGACCAAACCATGGTGTTGTGTTGTTTGAGCCAAATTTAGATTGATGAACTATGCCAACTTATGACTCCAGCATGTTTGGTGGAATGTTTTCACAGGCAGAGCTACACACTACAGACTCTTTACGGTGAGCATTCCTATTGTGCGGGGGGGGGGGGGGGAGGCGGATTCTGCTGGCTTGAGGTTTTTGCAGAGCACTCCCAAAGGAAACCGTTCCTTTGAACATTTCCCCGTTGTGGATACGCCTTCAGCCATGTTTCCCCTTGAAACATCCCCAGCCAAGAGGAGGCTGGAATTGAATTGGCACTTGATGTTCAAAGGTACCGGAAGGGGAAACCATGGCCGGCCCATGGCAGTGTATTTTTGACGGCACTCATTTTTGAAGTGTACCGCCATTCGGCGACAAGCGTTTTAGGATGACTCTGAAAAACGCACTTGTCGGGCGGGGTTTCCTTCTTCAGTGTCATTTTGCGGTTTTTGGGCTATAGGGGGGCTCGTTTTGCCTGGGTGCGTGGGCCTTTTTATGAGCATCTATGAGGATGTATGGATGCATGTGTCCGCCCAAAACATGAATTAGCCATAGCAGTTGGTTCGACTACCTGGTTTTATAGAGGCTATGGGGAAGGGCTATGTACACCGTCAACACCATGTAGAACAACTTCTCAAATAGGTTCCGAGGATCCATTTTGAGAAGCACCCATATGGGTAATTATAAGGATCGGAGCAGCCGTTTTGTTGGTGGTTGCTCGAGTGAGCAGTCAATCCGTGGTTAGTTGAAGGTCAGTGGACAGGATCATAAATAGGTGCAAGAAGCCCTTTGATTCTTTGCATGTTTTTCGGTGGACTCCTTTTGAGTACTGATTATGCTACTCCGGTGTGATTCCCCTTTTCGACTCTGGAATTGATTCAGAAGAGGATTGCATTTCAAGGTTCGCCACATATGGCCAGAATTAAATATATGATGTTCAGTCAGTGTTACTCTGAGAAATACAACGTTCTATTATCCAGCGCGCTTCAAACAAACCTGTGACCCACATTACCGGGTGTGGAATCCTGGCCAACTGAAAGTCGAGGTCCATTTTGGTGAGGACGTTTACCCTTTATCATGGACAGCAGGGTCCTCTCCAAGGAATCAACATCTTTTTGTCAGTTTCCATTGGACAAAAGAAACGGGGAACCCATGGTTTGGTTTCCTTTCCGTCCCCAAATTTATTCTTAGGTCTTTGGAGGCCATGGGAACCCACCCCCAAAAATGAAAATCTTGGGTCTGAGCCCGTGGGAACAAACCTGATGGGCAGTGCGCGCGGGAGCGCAGGCCGGAGATGGACTTCTTCTGCCGCACCCTTGCGGCGTCCTCGGAGTCCCTGGGCCTAGAGGAGAGGTTTTGGAGGCCGAAGGTGGCGCTTGTGGCTTAGGGAAGCCGAGCAAAAGGGCAAGCCACCAGAGTTTTTTCGTGTCCAAATCCTTTTGAGACATGGGCCTTAAATGGAAAGTTGAGATGGGTCTAAGCCATTCGAGTACTGGAGGGGGCTTCTCTTGATTCTTGAAGTGTTACATGGACTTTTGGGCTTGGATTACGGCGCCTTCAAATGGGTTTGTCTCAAAATAGGAATCAGATCAAGATCCCCTCAATGGGTGATGTCCTTTGGGCTTCCCTTTCAACCAACTCAAGGTACCCTCAGAAACACACACTGGTGGAAACCAAGGACTTCAGGCTGTGTCAGGAAATTCCCCATCTGAAGCATGACAGAGTAGTCACGAAGTCACAGGGACAACTGGGAAAACCCCCCCCCAGTTTTGCGTTTTGGTTGTTGAGTCGCTGGACAACTCGGAAGCAGTCGGTTGCCCTGCAGGAGTTGCGGAGCTCTTTCGACCCCTCGGAGGTGACAGAGGCGGTGACCACCCGCGACCCCGGGTGCATCGATGTGCAAAGCCCCAAGAGCTGCCCGGACACGAAGGAATCGCAGACCCCCAGATTGACCCATGCCCTCCCTCGATCGGAGGGGCTGGAAGACGACTTTCCTTCTTGGGAACCCTTTGTCCACTTCCATGATTGTTGGAAAGAGGGTACAAGGAGTTTTGAGGCTGGCACACGTGGACATGTTTTAAAGAGTTGGAGCTACCTCACAAGTGCTTGGTGGATATGAATCCCCACGTGATGTTCGCCAAGAAGTCCCGAATTCAATTTCACGTCCACATGGAACCAACAATACAGAAAGTGCCGTGTTCAAAACATACCTTGGGGTTGGTAGGGATAGTCATCAATGACTAAAAATGTGAAATAGACAACCACTGTTCTTGGCCATGGCACACATGGCACCCAAAAGGGGGTGCTTAAACTCGAGCGGGAGTTTGTCAACTTTTCCAGAAGACCCCCCCCCCCCTCCCCAGTATGATGGACACTTAGGGTCTATTTTGTAACCTCCTTCTTTCAGGCTGTTTGTTTTTCAGGGTTCCTGGCTGCGAAATAGACACTGGGTGTCCAAGGCCGCCCCATGTAGCAACGGGTAGCTGTGGGTTCCGAGCATGAACAGGAGTTGAAAGTTCCAGGTGAGCAGCCCGCCCTTTGAGCTATCTGGGCTATTTTAGCCGATGGTTCTACCACCTGGTTGAATAGGGATTCTAGTAAGGACCATAGACCTCATCATGACTGTGTTGGTAGAACCAAAAGTCAACGGGTTTTAGGCACAGGTTTGTTGAATTCGTGAAATGTGACATCTACAAGGGCTGCAGTGAGACAGCGATTCCCACGCCGCTAGGGCCAGGCTTGGATGTCCAAGGCCCCATTCCCTGAAAGCGGGACCAGTTTTCCATTCTCTTGGCAAACAAATGCTCCCTTTCCAGGGAATCAGTCCCCCATTAGCCCAAACAAGTTCTTCGGAATGCGTTTGGCTTGTTTTTTTTGGGGCCGGAGGGGATAGCATGAAACAGTTTGGGTATGCATCAACATGCGACGTGCAACAAAATGTGATGTTCCTTTGCTTCAAACTAACCAGGACAAAGTAGCCGGAAAAAACACACCCGTATTCTCAGTGCCTCAAGTTTCCTCCTGAAGTCCCCCCCTGGATTCTCTCTTTGGTACCGTACCCTTGTGCCCAAAAGGGGTGGATCCACATTTGAGTGATCGCATCCAAAGCATGCCGGCACTTTCTCGACCCTTTTGAGATTTCCAACCAGTGCAATAAAGCAATCGGCCCAACCCGAGGCGCTTGGGGCAAAGAAACCAAGCAAAAATCCCATTCATTGGTTTGCTAAGTGACTTTTCAACTCATTCTTGGGCCATTTCACAGCCATTTGGGGCTGGGTGAGGCGAAGAAAGCCCCAAGACGACTGAAGGCCACTACGACGTTCTGGCGCGGGTCTTGCTGCTCTACGCGAAGCTGAACCGGGGGGTGCGCTACGTGCAGGGCATGAACGAGCTCTGCGCTCCGCTGTACTACTTGTTCGCGCAGGAGAGAGAGGGAGAGAGAGAGAGAGAGATCCTGCGAGTCGGGGATATTGGCACCGCAAACCGAACCTCACGCAAAATGGGAATCGAGTTCGCTGTGTTTTGTTTTTCAGAGTCACTTGAAAGGCGGAGGTTCGATTGTCCACTCAGCGAGTGAGTAGTTAGTTTGCATGAACTAGACCAACAACTAGGCTCAATCAGGTGACCCTTAAATTGGTGGTTTGGATTGGCGGTTTGCGGATTCTTATAGAGGTTAAATGGGAAGCCAACACCCCGAGAACACCTCCAAACCACCAATCCAAACCGCCCAGAGGGAAGCTCAGAGCCTTGTGCAAACCACCAATTCACCAAGAGGGAAGTTGAGAAAGCATGGTTTTCCTCAGGCGCTCTTCCCAGGCCAATTGACTGTCAGGACCCGCTTCACTGCCGTCATGCTGAGGCGGGTCTTTTGGCAGCCTCCCAAAAAGAATTTAGGCTACACCTCAACTAGAATCAATAACATATTTTCGGTGTACCTCTGGGATGGGGCAAGACAAGGGGCCAACAAATCGCCAAAGGAAGCGGGTGGTTGCTCACTTTTTCTAGTGCGGAACCCCTCTTCAATCGGCGGAGGGGATCGGGCCTGGGGAAGCGACACTTGCAAATTGTTGTGGGGTATCAGGGGGTTCCCCATTCAACTTGCTTGCGTAGGGGCGAAGACTGAAAACCACGACCCTGAGACCAGACGTGATCCGCCACTTTTGAAGATGTGGGGTTCGAACCTCACTGGGAAGCCTCGATGTTCCACAATGGATGCAGACGCTGGGTTTGCGATTCATGCTTGCGAGGCGGACACGTTCTTCTGCTTCAGCCTGCTGATGTCTGACATGCGGGACGCCTTCGTGAAAACCATGGACAACGAGGAAAGCACTTGGTTCCTGAAATCTGACGCCTACTCCCAAACATGTTTTTAGTTTTCGTGGTAGAAGATCAAACAGGAGCTGAACATATTATTTTTGGAGTACCCCAGATGCGGGCCAAGAAAATTTCGTCGGGTATCGTAGGGTAGGCATCCAAAGTGTTCCTATGGTTGGAGCCATGCCCCAGAAGTTTTGATTTAACATGGGATCCGTCTGCAAGAGTTGAGGTTCAACAAAAGTGGCTGGCAAAGGACCCTGTTTGGCGGGGACATGGGTCACTTTGATTTGTACCTGGCATAGCGATGGTTTTGATCGCAGGGCTGCCGGGGAAACAACAAATGGCTGTCGCGGCTGCCTGATCGTCTTGCTCAGTTTCCAGCCTTGACTGGGGAAAGCGCAGATGTCATGAGTGCTAAGCCCTATTTATCCCCTTGGTGGTTTGAAACATCACCTTGGCCCAGGTGAGTTTCCTTAGGCGTGATGATTGAAGGGGGAAATACAACGGTCTTCGCCGAAGACTCCCAGCCGGCATGCCACTCTTTCTACAGGGCAATGGATCACAAGCTGGGCAGGCGCAAATGTCGGCTCCGCAAAGAAAACCAAAACCGAGGGTGCCTCGGTACCCGAGCACGGCGTTCCAGGTGTTTGGGATAAAGGCAATGGTCACTTTGGATGAACCTGGAGGACCATACTGAAAATAATTCATTTCCTTGCTAGAAGCAGGCAACCAGTGATCAGTACGGAAACAAAAGCAGTGACCTTGAGGAGGGGGGCATGATGGGCCGCATCGACAAGTTCAGCGAGCTCTTGCGGGAAAAGGATGAGGAGGTCGGGGCGGAAGGATGGGAAAGGGGAGAAGGGAGGGAGGGGAGGGAGGGGAGGGAGGGCAAGGGAGGGAGGGCAGAGGGAGGGGAGGGAGGGGAGGGAGGGGAGGGAGGGGAGGGAGGGGAGGGAGGGGAGGGAGGGGAGGGAGGGGAGGGGGGGGGTACGTTGGACACTGCCGGACAGTGTAACCGTTAACTTGTGCATGCTGAGATGGGTGAGTAAGTGAGTGGTTGAATGAATGAGTGGTTGAATGAATGAGTGGTTGAATGAATGAATGAATGAATGAATGAATGAATGAATGAATGGAATGGAATGGAATGGAATGGAATGGAATGGACTGACAGGACAGGACAGGACAGGACAGGACATGACATGACATGACATGACATGAAATGAAATGAAATGAAATGAAATGAATTGAATGAATTAATGAATGAAATGAAATGAAATGAATGAAATGACATGACATGACATGAAATGAAATGAACTGAAATGAAAAGACATGACATGACATGAAATGAAATGAATGAATGAATGAATGAATGAATGAATGAATGAATGAATGAAATGAAATGAATGAATGAATGAATGAATGAATGTATGAATGAATGAATGAATGAATGAATGAATGAATGAATGAATGAATGAATGAATGAATGAATGAATGAATGAATGAATGAATGAATGAAATGAATGAATGAAATGAAATGAAATGAAATGAAATGAAATGAAATGAAATCAAATCAAATCAAATCAAATCAAATCAAATCAAATCAAATGAAATGAATGACTGAATGAATGAATGGATGAATGAATGAATTAATGAATGAATGAGTGAGTGAGTGAATGAATGAATGAATGAGTGAGTGAGTGAATGCATGCATGCATGAAATGAATGAATGAATGAATGAATGAATGAATGAATGAATGAATGACATGACATGACATGACATGACATGACATGACATGACATGACATGACATGACATGACATGACATGACATGACATGACATGACATGAAATGAAATGAAATGAAATGAAATGAAATGAAATGAAATGAATGACTGAATGAATGAATGAATGAATGAATTAGTGAGTGAGTGAGTGAATGAATGAATGAGTGAGTGAGTGAGTGAGTGAATGCATGCATGCATGCATGAAATGAATGAATGAATGAATGAATGAATGAATGAATGAATGAATGAATGAATGAATGAATGAATGAATGAATGAATGAATGAATGAATGAATGAATGAATGAATGAATGAATGAATGAATGAATGAATGAATCGCCGCGCCCGCCGCGCCCGCCGCGCGCGCCGCGCTCGCAGCGCACACCGCACTCGCTGCGCACGCCGCGCTCGCCGCGACCGCTGCGCTGATCGCGTGGCCGCGCTGATCGCGCCCACCGCGCCCGCCGCGCTCGCCGCGCCCGCCGCGCTCGCCGCGCCCGCCGTTCGCCGCGCTGATCGCGCTGACCGCGCTGATCGCGCCCCCGCGCCCACCGCGCTCGCCGCGCCCGTCGCGCCCGCCGCGCCCGCCGCGCCCGCCCACGGAGGGGGGAGAGGGGAGGGAGGGGAGGGAGGGGAGGGAGGGAGGGGAGGGAGGGGAGGGGGAGGGAGGGGGAGGGAGGGGGAGGGAGGGGGAGGGAGGGGAGGGAGGGGAGGGAGGGGAGAGTTTGCTGTCTGCTTAAACTTTTTCTGCTCCTCCAACCCGGCAAAGGGCTTGCTAGACATAGGACGCCAGTCCTGGGGACGCTTGCTGATCAATTTGTTGTTTGGTGAATTTCCATTTGTGAACCCGTAGAAATCCATGTTTCGCCCTGCTGGGTTTTCATTGGTAGATTTTGGTTCATACCGCAATCTGTCGTGGAGGTAGTTTGGGAACTGCCCTATCCGGAAGGATCCCACCAAGCTTCACCCAAGATGCCGGAAGAAGCCAATGTAGATGGTGTTACTGCCCAGTGTAGTAGAGGCACGGTACAGTTTGCGTTTTTAGCCAGCAGTCTCCGGGTCACAGCCTCATGTGTAAAGGGTACTTCACACTTCAGTTACGCGCATGGTGTAGGATTTTAAGTAGCTTTGCCTTGGTTGCCAGTGACAAAGGTTTACAAGTGCTACACTGGAGGGTTGAGCAGGGTTTACGAACTCAGCGATTCTTTCCCACATTCGTGCTGTGCTGATTGATATTGCACGGAAACCAGCCACAAGCTATGGCAACCTTTATCGGGTTGAATCGCGGCCCATTCATTCTCCATGCATTTGGACCTCCCTAAGCGTAGATGGCACAGTCTCCCAACCTACAAAAAAAGAATCCTGCCAGACTTCCACAGCGGCGTTCGGTCGGGGAGGTTTGGCAGCATTTGGAGCAGCTGCATGTGGCGCCGGTGTACTACACCGTGCCGCGCGGGGCTTAATCAGGTTCTGGCATGTGCATTCGAGAACAGCACAAGGTACTGGGTGTTTCAAAAGAGTGGGCCACAACCATTACCCTTCCTTCCACATAGCATTTGGAAGGACCTGGAAGATCGACTTCCTCTTGAGGGTGCCTAAAGGGGCCCCGCGCCATGTTGCAGGGAGGGTACGTTTTGGGCGGCCACGTGTCGACCTGGGCATTTGGTAGCCAGTTTTTGGCCGCCCCCTTTAAACAAGGCAGGGTCCAAAAAGCATTGGCCAAAGTATGTTTAAACAACGCCGCGCTTCCGTTTAACGCGAGCCCAATGCACAAGGAGCCGGCCCAGCTCTACTTCTAAACAGGGTTGGTGTGAGTTCTATGTTCAACTTCAAGCCTCCGTGGGCCCAAATTCCGGGCTTCAAGTGTGCAGGTCCATCAGGTTTGGTCGTTTTCCAAGTCTGAGGTTGGATGGCTCGCTCTCTGAAACCTCTTAGGGGCAACTTAGGTAAAGGCAGATCTTGTTCAATTCGCCGCTGCAGTGTGGGTTCAGAGTACACTTTTTGGGGGGTGGAATAAGGGAATGAAGGTAGTTCCACACGGGCCAGGTTTGTTTCTTGCAGACCTTTTGTGAGTTTCCCCGTGCAGAAACTTACGAAAATGGCACTTGGCGTTTTGGTTTCGCAAATGACTGGCCTTTCGCCCCTTACAGGAAAACATTGATTCTTTGTTGCAACGGTGCAGAAATGTTTTTGCGATTGGGCGTTGCACTTGACTCCAGTTTGGCATCCAAACTGAGGAGCCTGAGTCCAGAAGCAAGACCGGCACAGTGCGGAAGCAATTTCTATGCGCGCGACATCCACTTTCCTGAAAACCACTTAACTGAAAGGAACATGCTTAGCTACCTACAAGAATGACTGGGGTTCACGGTTAGAAAGACAGAATGACAATTGCTCTGGGATCATGTCTGCCAGTACAACCTGGCGGATAAATAGGGGGAGGCAGCAGCTCCGTCGAAAGGGATTGGTTCCTGCCAGATGAGCCACTCCCCGACTTCTCGACCAGGATATTGAAATCGCTACGCGATCCGCCAACTCTTATGTGTTGCGACGACTGCCGCGACTGTCAATGTTGAGGGATGTCTCTTGCGCGAGCCTGCTGCCGCCTTCGGATGTTTGGCCCAAAGTGAGGACTTGCTAGCGGAGAGTCTTAGATACATTTGGTTGATAGCAGAGCCAAGCCGTCAAGGCAACTTTCTCGCTCCCAACGGTGACTGGAAACCTCTTGCCGCCTAGCCGGCGCAGGCGAGGCGAACAGGTTCTCATCGCTTGCACCAGGCCGAGGGCTGGCGCTCCCAGCAGCGCTTGAAAAAGAGGTGGCAGGGCGAGGATGTTGGGGACGACGCGGACGACAGCGCAGCGCGGGAACGATTCGATTGGAGTTGGCTCGGTTCGATTCCTTGTGAGTGGAATTGCCGTGGTCAGGAACTGACTTTCGATTCCTGCTGCCGGTTTGATTCGATGCGGCCACCGGTTCATGGCGATTCGTGTGTTGGGGGAACCGCTTTGTTTAAGCCCTTCCCCCCCAATATTAAACGGGGGCCTCCCCTAACAATCAAAACCTCCCCCCTGGGAAAAACGGTTTTTACCGTTCGAGGTTGCAACTTTTTAGTCAATTTTTGATAGTTCAGATCCTTCTTGTTCGGGTTGGGCAGCCAATGTTCAATGAAGCAATTAAAAAGGATCCAGAGTGCAACTTAGAGAGAGATAGAGAGGGCCTTGTGGCAAGCTCAGGCTGAAATAAAAAAGAGAGGAGGCAGCTGAACAAGCAATTGGCCAGGAAGAAGGCCAAGGATCAGGCCACAGAGACCATGGCTTCCATCGCTTTGCACTCCAAGAGCAAAACCTTGCCACCGAAGAAGAGTTCGTGCGAGAATGTGGGAGTGGCTGAAGAAGAGGACTAGAACTCCTTGGCAGGCCTTGCCGTTGCTGCTCAGAAAGGCGCAGGCTTGTCGTCTTCCACCCCTCCTGACCTGGCGCAACAGCATCCCCCCCTCAGTTGTTTCACAGGCAGCCCCGCACCCGGCCCAACAGGCAGTCCAACAGGCGCCTCCGCGCCGGAAAGCCGACGCCGAGAGAGTGGGGCTGCAGCACGAGCGGAAGATACTACCTGAACCACTTGGACGACTGCGAGCGCCTTGAAAAGTCGGCGAAGGAGAAGAAGGCTAATTTCAAGGCATATGATTGGGAAACAGCGTGCAGATGGAACTCCACTTTGGCTTGCGTGGTCTCTGTGATCCACAACAACAAGGCCCACAAGGTGAACAAGGCCTTGTGCGAGCTCAAACCTGCTCCAGCGGCGCTGTCCGACGAACAGGTCCGGGTGTTAGTCGGCGCCTTGGCGCCAGCAAGGCTTTTTTCTTTTTGCCAGCGGGGCGGGGTGGCGTGGTCAATTGCGAAGTGACTCAGCAAGTCTGTGCAGCATTTCTGCCGTCTTGGGCCCAATCCGCCGGGCCACAGATCTGGCCCAGGGTTGCTCTTCTTGGACAAGGTGTGGAACACTCACCTGGCCTTGAGGTCTGGGTCCAGAAGCTGACGGATTGCACACGCGCAAGATGGTCCAGGAGCTGTGTGTGTCTGTCTGAGAACTGACAACTAGCCCATGGCAGTCAAGAAGCCGATTACGCCCAAGCCACAGCTCTGCGGTACGTGATGAGGACTGGCTCCAAGTGGAGCGAAGAGGACCACCTGGCGCTGGTGAGCAAGCTGAGGAGTTGCGACTTTTGACGAGCAGCTATGCTCTCGAGAAGGCGACGGCAACAGATCTCAACCCTTTGCGAAAGCAAGAACAATGGCGCCGCTCCCGCGGCGCGTCGGGCACCCGGCCTGACCGACCCGCGCCAACCCCGGCTTTTTTTCTTTCGTGCGCTTCCCGTCCTTCTTAGCCTTCGCGTGCTTCCTGGCCTTCTTCTCCTTCTTGTTCTTTTCTCAGGGAAGCAGGGAATCGAAACAGGAGCCAAAAACCGGTCCATTAAGGAATCGGAAAAGGCGAGAATCGCGCCTAAACACAAACCGCAATCGCTCGAACGAGTAATTTGCTGGCACTCGGCCCCTGCCAGGAATTGCCCCAAACTGTCGCAAGAGTACTTCCTAGGAACCGGCCCCAGCTGGAGGCAAACATCAAGGGACCTAACTCCAGTGTTTCTCCCAATGCGTTGGAACAGGCTAGAAAGCTAGGTGGGCTTTTGGGGGCGGGGGGAGCAAGGTCAACCACGGCCGCTTGCCGGAGCGGGCGTCCAAGCTTGCAAAGCTTGCTCGACAACTAGCGATGACATTTATCTGGAGACAGTGGGTCTCAGCCTCAGTCTTTTTGAAACCAGAACAACTCGGCTCGCCCTGCAAAGCGGAAATACAATCTTGAGCGTCTGAAATGCAAGAAGTCCATGGCAGATTGCCACCCTGCTGCGAAACAGCCACTGGACTGGAGTCACAGGTTTTTCTAGCGACTAGCCGGTTTAAGCACCTGCCTGCGCGCCTGTGCCTTTTTCGCACCTTGCGCTTCTACTCTCAAGAAGACTTACGAAGAAGATGAGAAGATGCGCAGCGTGCCAGACTCTTTGGCGCTGAACATCCACCATCAGGCCATGAGTGGGTGTGAGAAACTTTCACTTGTGCTGGTACCATTTGCGGCATTGTGCAAAAGAAGGATTTTCACAGGGAGTTTTCTTTGTTGTCCTGATACTGGCAACACCTCTACCGCTCGAACAGTCACCAACTTTGGCGTTGCGAAACGGTCCGGGGTCTTGCGTGTCGCCTGTTGCGTCGCCAATTGTGTTGTGTGGTCTGTCTGTGGCTACCCTTTCTGCTTGGAGCGTGTTTTTTCTGTTTGTTGCCTGAAAGGACCAAACCCTGAAGATCTGCAGGTTGCAGTACGTATGCACGGGTGCTTTGATTGAGGTTGTCTTGCCTTGCAGAGTTGTTTTGCGAGACGTTTTCGTTTGGTCGGCTTGCACGTGCGATGCGAGACGGTTGAATTGCTTTTAAGTGGAAAGCAGATGAGCGTCTGCTTGTCAGTGCCAGATGGCGTACAATTGGAACTTGTGCGTCGGTTTGTGCTTGTCGTCACAGTTCCAGACATTTGCGTTTTGTGCATTGTGTACATTTGAGATTGCCAAGTTTGCATCTTGGTGCAGTCCGGTTGTGACAGACTGTTGCAACGTGGCGTGATGAAACCTTTGCCCCGGACTACGTTTGCATGAGGGCATGGCCCGAGTGCTAGTGGCACAATGCAGCACGGAACAACGAAGTGCACTTCCACAACCCCAGCTCGTTGCAACTGTTCAGCGCAAGCCAGGTGACGGCAACAGAGGGGGTCGCTGGACCCGGGCTGGGGTTGGGTGTGTGCTCGACGTAGGGCGCAGACATCGCTCAAAACAGCAAACCGCAATTTGACATCTGCAAAGACAACCGCTTAAGACAGCCCTGATGACCCCCCCCCCGGGCGACCTAGACAAAACGCGAGGTTTTTTCGCGTTCACAAATTAAGGCAATGGAAACTTAGAGGGATTTGGACCCGGCAAATTTTGCCCAAAAATTGTCTCCCCAAAAAGCCTTCGGTTCTTTGAGAATTCGGAAGGAAGAGCAAGTTGCGGATTGCCATCTACACGCTCGGCTGGCGTCGGCGGATTTGGAGTTCTGTTTGCCCCACCTGATTTCTACAAGCTCCCACGGAAGATACGGGAACCACACCCCTACAGTAAAAGCCGGCCGGCTGAACCATCTGAGACGGGTCCCGATTTTTCCTATCCCTTGAAACCCTTGGACATCCAAACAGGTTGCTCTCTTTTGTTTCTTTTCCTGCGGTGTGTAGTAAATATGGACCAAAATCAAAGACATGTTTGGTTCGGAAGCTGAGGTAGAGTTGGGGTCTCGTTCTTCACATGACAAACTTGGACAGAAAGACACACTTCCTGCGTGAAAGTCGTCCGAAAGGTCCTTGTATTGAGATATGAAGGGGAAGACCTTTCGTCTTAGCGTTGACTTCTGCGAAAGTTCCGCGAATGGGGTCGCGAAAGTTATTTTGTTCTCGCGAAGTTTTGTGCAAGGGTGGCTTGCCAAAAGGAAGGGAATGATGAACCATGTGTATGCCGGCAGCCGTGCTGCCGCAAGAATACGTCGTTGCAGAAGCAACTCCCGACAGAAATCAGCTTGTGGGAGTATTGAAACTTCCGGGCAAAGTTGACAAGCTTTCCAGACGGATATTCGCGAAAGTTTCGCGTAAGATCTGCGAACGTTTCGCGGAAGTCGATGGACCTCCCTGCCAGTTTCCGGACATGTGCGGCCAACGGGTCCCCCGCGCGCTGCTGCACGCCTTGTGAACTGGAGCTGCGGAAGCGCGCTCCGCGCACTACTTTGGAACTGAAAGGTTGCAACTTTCGAGCCGGGGCTCCGGATGTTTAACTTCGTATACTACTTTTATGTTGAAAAGTTGCGACTTTCAAGACGGGGCTGCGGATAATTTACTAATTAGTGTGTTTCTTTCGTACTGAGAGGTTTTGCCTTTCGAGCCGGGGCTGCGGAAGTGTCCTTCGTGTGCTACTTTCGTATGAAAAAGTTACGACTTTCGAGCTGGGGCTGCGGAAGTGCACCTTGTGTACGTACCACTTTGCTGATGAATGCTGTGAAAACAGCCCCGCGAAAGTTCCGCGATGGGGCTTGCCTCGCGAAGATGGCGGTTTCCGGAGCAAGGAATTTCATACCGTCACATGGGAAACTGTCTTGGATCTGTTTCTGGGTGGGTGCCTCATGTTTCCAGACACCAGTCGTCCCCTTTCTGTGAAAAGGGTTCACTTTGAAATAATGAACTACCGTGTCCACGAACATGGAACCCACCTGAAGGAAAATGGTTTTGCAGGAGCGCCCTGTGAGGTTCCATGTTGGATGGGAAGGTTTTCCCATGACCACCCCAATGGTCTCGGTCTTATACCGGAAGACGGGCTGGGTGCAGACCCTTCTCACCGAACCGGCTGAGGTGGCTCACGCTGATGCTCACTCAGGACCAAGGGCTCACGTTTTAGGTGGTATGTTCAACGTTGGCCAAAAAAGAGCTGGGCAAGACCAAAGCTGGCTCACAGGCTGTCTCAGCGAATGGGTGACATTTGCTTCATCCTAAACTTCCCACCAACATCTTGGCCCCGTGCCTGCGCGCTCAGCTCGCAGGAGCTGGACATGGCTGACGTGCTGCGTTTGTGGGACTCCCTGCTGAGTGCAGGCCTCAGAGCTGGATGAAGCGGCTTTACCCCAACTAGGCTCACTTCTTGAGTCCAGCTAGGTGGGTGGAAGGGGGCCGCAAAGTGGAGCTGGGGAACCCAACGAGGAGTTCTGTAAGGACATGGTAGTCATGGGTTTTAAACCTTGTGGGAAGACCATCTTAGTGGACAACAACAAGTTCAGACATGTTTGGGCCAATGCACCCAGGAAGTCAGTCGGGATTTGAACTTGGGGGTTGGTTTTCCTGTTGATTTCTCTGCAATCCCGCCTAAAAGGACAAAAGAACTAGGAACAAATGGTTCGCTAGATTGAGACAAACGCTGACAATTTCTGGTTTCCTTTTGGTGCCTACTACCTGGTTCTACTGCCTGGTTTAATGGAAATTATAGTAGTAGTACTAGAGGTGATTCTACTACCTGGTTTTATCGAGGCTTTCCAAACAAAAGCCAATGATGCATTTTGGAGCACATGTAAACACATGAAACATAGTCTGAATATACAATGTTTGGAGTATCCCTGTGGGCCTAGCTGACTAACCCACTAGTCACCTTTCGTGCGCTAAAGGTGACTTGGCCCGGCCGCATCCGCTCCTTTGCCGTGGCCTCGGGGGCTGACTGAGGGAGCCGGGGGTCACCCCAAACCGGACATGGGCATCTTGCTTGTTTCGGTGTGCTTGTTGTGTTTGTCGTGCTTGCCTTGCTTGCTTTGTTTGTTAGTATTTTTTGTGAAAAGGTGTCCAAACCATTGCCCTTTCCACATTTTTTCTCCTTTCCCCAGACCTCCAGTTGCTTCCTTGTTTCCTGTTGGTTTTGAGGGGTATCCATTGAAAATCAAGCAACACAAAGGGTGCGCTTGCCCTGTCATCCCCATGGCCACTGGACTGGGTTTCCGTTCCCGCCTGTTACTCCCCCGTTTTCATGGCTTCGCCCGCAGAGGCTACCTTTGCGTGGCCATGGTCATAGGCATCCGAGAGGCTGAGATGATCGTTGGGCAACGAATTTGTGCCCCAATAACGGGGTGTTGAAGAGAAACCGTGCGTCGTTTTCTAGTCCACGAAGTGGACAATGGTCATGGACCCCTAGGGCCCTAGGGCCCTCCCCATAGCCCCATTTAGTCCATGAAACAGGGACAACCCACTTTGTGGATTCAGAGAGGTAAAGATTGTCAAAACCAACTTTTATCAACTATTGCGGAGAAGTTCCCTTTGCACAGGAGGGGTTCACACCAACTTGACGGTTTGCTCTGGTGCTTCGCAATGACAAGAGTCTAGCTATATTGGTCCTCTCTTCTTCGGGTTGTTTGAACATCACCGTTGGCCAAATTCTGCAGTTGATGGTTCCATGGGGGGGTAGTGCAGTGACATGAAGAGCATCTCCCTCAGCGACTCACGACTTGCTTTCCAACCGAACAGCGTTTGAATGCCAAGCAACAAAGAGGCGTCCCTGTTTTTGCCCGGGGGGCAACTACAACTGGGCAGGTAAGCTCTCTCCCGTTTTGTGCGACACAAAGACACAAACATGCGGACAGACAACACCCTCAAAGCTCAAATAGCAGCTGTTCCCAGGTTTGGTATGTTTCGCTGGACACATTCGTTGAGATCCTTTGGCCCCTTTAGTCAGGCAAAAGGGTGTCCTTTGGCGTCATGGACAATGTGAAACTCCCTGATTCGGCAGAATGCTTTAAAGTTTGATTCCTTTTATATTTCAGAGGTATGGGACCCAGATGGGTGGTGTCCTTTTTGAGGGTACCCCTTTTCGGGCAGGCTTTAGCAGAAAGCCAAAAGGAAAACCACCAATTTGGGGGTGCCCTCAAACAAGACACACCCAAAGGAACTCAAACTTCTCCAAAAGGGCTTCGTTGCAGGTGAAGATCCCTGGCCTTGCAATGTTCCTTTCGCATGGGCCAGAATCATTCGAGCACTTGTGGTCATACGGCACATTGTTTTCCGATGTTCCGCTTAGATTGCTCAGTGAATCGAAGCAATCTCCCTGCATCCATTGAAAACCGCTTAACCCGGTAAAAGGGTTGGAACCTTCACCCGCGGGCTTAAAAACCGCAAGCCGAAGATCGCCAGGTGCTGCTGGCCGGCGACTTCACGGACTGCATGCGCATGTTGCAGCGGGCTTCGGATGGTTTGGCCAAAGTCGGACGTCGGAAGTCGGGACCATTCACAGGGACCCACATACCTTAAGGAGCCCTTGGATTTGGTTTGACGGCCTTCTTTTTTTCAGAGGGGTAGGTGGATGTCGAATATATTGCAGAACGAAATGCAACCCATTTTTTGTGGTGCTGTTTTTTAGCAGGAGTTTGTGCTTGGATGTGGTTAGTTGCGTTATTTGGGAATCAACACTTTGGTGCATTTTGCTTGGCTGTTAGGACTTTAACTTTTTGCCAACTAATGGGTTTTCCACCAAACCACTAAAAGTTAAACTTCTAGCAGGGGAGCAGAAAGCAACCGAGAACATACCTGGCTACCAGAAGCGCACACGCAACTGGTAACCCAGCAGCCCATTCACCCATCTATCCCAGGTTCATGCGTCCTCATGTTGCCCATACCACTAAGACCGACTGAAATGGGAGCCATTTGCGTCGAGATTTCGCCAGGCACTACCCGCCGGTCCCGGTGCATGAGCTTCTGCAGAGCGCCCTGAGGCGACTTGGGTGGGTGAAATGGGTGCGTGTTTGAATCGGGGGATGCCCCCAAAAGGTTTCGGCTTCCGTTCCCGTTTAACGCAGCCCCAAAAAGGGTGCCCTCAAAACAAGAGTCGCACATCATGGCCAGCTTCTTTTTTGACCCGGCATGTTTGTGGTTCGGTTCTTGAACCCATAAACACCCAGTTGCACTCGTAGCAGGTTCAGGTATGCGGTGAGGTAAAAGAGGCCCGCCCGAACATCGGGTCCTGGATTGCACCTTGCGGTGCGGCTGAACCCGTGGCCAGGCTTATTCGGGTGGAGGATCGATCTGAGTTGGGGTCTTTTCCCTTGCTGAGTCCAGCGATGTTTGCCGAACGATAATGAAAGTTAGCATGTTGATGATTCAGGTGGGGTGAAAAGAAGAAGAAATGTCTACGGATGCCGTCAATGCCTCTTTGATTTCCTGTTCAACTCCAAAGCGGGTATCATCAAACAAAAAGACACAGCTCTCCACAGGTCAGGCTTACAGTCCCGTTCTAGCCCTTGTGGCTTCCCAGCTTTAAGCTCCACGTTCCCTTTCGGGACCACCAGACAAATGAACCCCAGCATATTATCCTAGGGTGCAAAAAAGCCTTAAACAGAAGAGATCCAAGATGCCGGTTGATGTTGAACCTCTACGGTATTTGACTTCGCGGGTAATTTGGACTCATTTATCTCGGAGAACTGCACTAATTAGGGGGTTCCCCTTTGAGTTAGTAAATCATCTATTTGGTTTTTTTGTGGAGGGTACCCCTTTTTCTGGCCAACGGGAACACCGAAATTCATTTTGTGGGGTCCGATTCAAAAAACAAGGCGAGCCATTGACTAGCACGCTCCGATTCCCAGGCTCCGCGCAGCAGACCGCACGCCGCAAGCTCGGTGAGTTTTTGCCATGAGAACTAACAAACACTCCGCTTTTTGCAGGGGGCCAAACGGGCGTCTCTTAAAAGAGGGGATCCCTAGAATGATAGTTGCTTTCCTAGCCTCAAAATAGACACCCAAAGACGTTCTTGATTGTCTCAAAAGGACACCACAAGAGGAGAGCAAAACAAAGGCTAATTTTGCCAGCCCCTCTTGGAAATCTGGATTTGCAACCCCAGTGGTTTCCAGAAGAACCCAAACAAATCCACGCCGTCAGTGCAAATTACCAAAGCAACATCAGAGAATGGCGATTCGTCGCCAAAACCATGAGAAATTCAGATAGCTGCCTTTGTTTTTACCGTGTCCAAACGATTGTTTCTCTCGATTTTGCGGTGTGCTCTTTGTTGATAGCTTGCTTGCTTGCGTGCTTGCTTGCTGGCTGGCTGGCTGGCTGGCTGGCTGGTTTTGCTTGCTGCCTGCCTGCCTGACTTCCTCCCTGCCCACCTGCCCACCTGCCCACCTGCCCACCTCCCAGAGCCAATTAAGCGCTGCACCTTTGTGCACGTTCATGACCCTGGGACCCGTACGGGGACGATTTGGTTCTGAATTGATCACTTTGGTAGCACAGAAAGATGAAGAGCGAGTATGAAGGATGCAGTGGGTCCTTACGAACCTTGCTTTTTTGTGGTCAACAGCCATTGCTCTGGGTGTGTTTCACCTTTGCAACATTGTAAGCGATGGTTCAAGCCTGGTCATGGTGACCAGGGGTAAAAGGCCCCCCCTTTGCACAAAGCCCCTGACACTCACTAATCCTTGCGGACCTGGATGGGCCCCTAGTTGAGTTGCATAGTAGGGGACGTCTCAACCACACGAACAAGTGTGCCCGCCTTTTGTTTTGAGGTTTTGGACTTGCTCCTCAGTCATCGATTCCCTTGCAATTGAATTGTTGCATGCACTTTCAACATGTAACCTATGGCTGCAGATGGAACCCAACATTCTTCTGCCTTTTGGGGGTCCATTCAGAAAAAAACGGGGTGTTTCCTTGGGTTCCATGTCGAAGCGCGTACCGCCCGTGTTTTCTGGCGAGGGGCGGGTTCTCCTCAGAGGACCTTGAGGCGCGAAGCGAGCGTTGGCAACAATGGAAACCGTTCCGGTTTTAGACTGAGGTGTTACAAAGGGAGACCAGAAATGGATGTTTGAGGCGAAAATTAACAGGATAGCCACACGTCTTTGAGAGGGGCGGAGGTTGTCCCTGTTTTGAGACAAACCCAATGTGTCCAAATAGGGCTCCCCCAAAAGAACGAGAGGGTTTTCCCGTTGGTTTTCCTTGAGATGAAGCAACAAAAGAGTAAAGATTGTTGATAGGGGGGGTGTCTGCATTTTCAGGGGGACCTTGGCCCAACCAATCTGACTGGCCCGACTATGCCTGTTTGGAGGATTTTGTGATTGAAGCCAAGTACCAGATGTGTAAAGGATATCTTGCATTTCAGGGGGATTCCTCCGATTTGTGTCCTTTGGTCAATGGAACCCCTCGTGTCCTTTACTGGTTGAGGTCCCCAAGTTTGAGGATCCAACTGGGAGGAGTAAGAACCCTCGAGTTTCACCGGGGTTCTCCCGCCTTTGTTTGCTTGGGGGGGGGGGAAAGGGGGCGGGCAACTGCCCCCTTGATCCACCAGGTCGTTTGTTCCCGGTGACATTCAAAGTTTCCAAGTCCCAAGCTGCCGGGACTTCGGGCCATCAAGGCTTGAATGGGATTTCGTTTCCTGAGCCTTTCGGTTTTCCCAAGACATGTTTGGTAATTCGTTCAGAGACTCTGAGGCTCTAATGGCCCTGGGCTTTCTAGGCACTCTTTGCCCGAGGGCAACCTTGTGACTATTCCATATTCAGGGGTCACGACCGGATAAACGATTAATGTTAGGGCATTGGAGATTGCAGGCATCCCCTGTTCGACCTCCTGGGGAGATCGAACAATATCATTCAAACATGGGGTTGCAACCTTCATTCTGGAACGCAATCTGCAAAACAAGCACTGAAAAAACGGCAAGTGGGGGGCTCCCTGGGATTACCAAGCCAGCATCTCTAGCATCTCAAGCCAGCATCCCCAGCAACCGCTGCATCATCTGCGACAGGCACTCGCGACAAGAAAGCCGCTAGAATCGGACCTCGAAAAAGCAAGAACCACAAACAGGGCGCAAAAAGACTCTGCAAGTAGTATCCGCGGCATCAGCTCATCAGCTCTGCAAATTAAACTCCCATCGATCTAAAGCTCGCTTTCCGTCATTCTACTATCCTCAAAGGGCAGAAAGGGGTTCGGGAAATGAATCCCTTTCAGTGTTTGCCTTTCGGTGCAAGGCCGCCAATGCCGCGCCGAGGAGCGGGTGAGATGGTCGGTGCACTAAAAACAGATCAGGTGGCAAGAATGTCACCAGATGGGTTGCTTCCGGATTCCTGTTGTTTGCTTTGTTGGTTTCCTTTTGGATTCCTTTTGGCTTTCTTGCCAACAGCATCCCAAAGTGGTCCCCAAGTTTGCTTTGGCCGCTCAGCCAATTCAACTCGATGCCTGCGCCACGAAAGCACGCTTGAAGGGCCCCGCCGGATTCGAGCCCAAAGCCATGACAAGTCGGCCTCATCGTTTTCTATCACATGTTTCAGGTTTACTTCATATTCGACCAGAATCACATATGTCATTTTTGGGGGGCGAACGCTGAGATAGAGTACGAACCGTAGCTGAAAGTGATGTGAGTTGCTTCCGAGTTGACTTCAAGCATCCATGGCCTTATATGTGCTCATTGTTCGGGGTGACATCTTAAGCAAATGGAAGCTGGTGTAGTTTAACTTGCTGAATGATTTAGGGGGAGCCAGAAGAGTTGAACACCCCTCTCGGTTGATTGAAGTGGTCACAACGTGACAGGTTTCAAGTGCTGTTTTTGGGGGGTTTATCTTGGGAAGTTCCGCAGAAGGTCGGTTAACAAGAGAGGCAAGGGGAACCGTTGGATAAACACCCGGCGCTTTTCCCTCTTATCTTTCCCTCTTATCATGGAAGCGAGGGGTTTTGGAAGGCAGTCCTTGTGAATTGCTTAATATTGTTGGTTATTTCTGTGTTTGTTTTATAGAGAATCGATCACTCTGGAAGATCAGTTCCCTTAAATCGGGGGGACATTGGGAAATAGAAGCCTAGGAGGCAAGATGATTCAAATTCACCGAACGGTGAATGTCCCAAGGCATATTGCGAGCTGTCTCAGACTCGCAGTGCCCTTCTTTGGCAGAGTTTCCCTTCAAAATTAATCAATAAAGAAGGGTACCCATTTGCTTATGGAAATCCTCTGAGCTGTAGGGTTTGTTTGGCAATCGCCAGCTCTTACGTTGCCTTGAATGGCAATCGCTGGCCTTTTGAACGGCTCTGCCAACCAAAAGGCCCGGGGAACCTCGGGAATTCTCGCAGGATGCCCAACTGGTGGCCCTGGCTCCTCGCTTGGCACTGCCGGACGCAGCGTGATGGTTTCCGGCCATCGCGGCTCCGTATGGCGTGATGGTGATCCGTTTGTTTGGCACCAGCCGTCCTTTTTTGTTCAACATGGGTTGGATGCCAGCGAGTTGGGTGTTTTGTCTTGGATGTGTGTGAGATCCGCTTTGGTGTCCTTTGCTTTGACCAGTTTTTGGGCACAGCTGGGACATGGGTGGTCAGGTTGTCACTATCCCTTTGTGCATTCCCTTTGAAGTGGATGGCAGTCAGCCCTCTCGCATGGAAAGAGTTTTTGTTGCAAGCACGAGCGATCACCTCTGGGGCAGTTTGGGAGCCCCAGTCAATTGAGGGATGTGGACTATAATCAGACTCCTTCTGTACAGCCAATTTGTGGCACAGCTAGATGCAGTAGTTTCGGTTAGATGCGTTTGGACTTGGTGTGGGCAATATTTGGGACACCTAGTAGTTCCATATCCTCAAGAATCAATCCAGTGCAATCACTTGGCGGAGATCCACACAGTATGCCCATTCGGTAGGCTTTGGATATCCCTGACCGAGGGGCGTTTCAAGTAAGTGGAATCACAACGGAACATTGTCATGTCACTTGCGGTTCTTTCTATGGCTTCATGGGGATCCTTTGAACCCCCCCGTCAATTTCATGGATTTGAAGGGAAGCCCCAGGAATGCTTGAGACATTCTTAAGACCGCTTGTTGCATGACCAAAACAAGAAGCATGAGAAGCCCAACAAAGCGCAAGGACTAGAAAATAAGCACAACATTGATACTGGTTTCAAAGGGAAGCACAAGATCCTAACACCGCGCCCAAACATAGGCAACCTTTGGGCTGGTTTTGAGGGACACCAACCGAAAACTCACCGAATTAGACATCTGCGAAGCTGCAAGAGTCTGCTAGTTCCAACATCCTTTGCCAGGCTCTCTCGGGTTCCCTTCCCAATAGATGTCCCTGTGGTGGTTTTGAACACATGTCTGGCCCGGTGAGTTTCCTGTCAGAAACATAGGGAACCCAAACTACCTCAAATCCATTGGCTCTGTTCCACGAGCTCGATTCCGAGGTCACAGCAGCCCGGGGAAATTGAGATCGTGTTTTTTTGAGGGTACCCTTTTCAGCTTTGGGACAGCCAAAAGGAAGTCACCATTGCGGGGGCGTTCCTTATTTTGTGACATTTGGGAGAACATGGGGAATGTGTTTTGGCCTATGTAGTTGTTATATGGCTTCCGTTCAAAAAGGCCGGCTAAGGAGCTATATACAGCATGTGCAAAATTCCTGTTGCATCTTGTTTTTCCTTTTCGAAATGAAGCGGGCTCCCACCTAAATCATGCAAATCCCGCTGGCAGCGCTAGCTTCGCGCTAACTCGGCGCTAGGTCGGGGACGTTAGTTGACGTGGCATGTGAGCTGCGCACGCATGGCCCTTCTGTCAGAGCTCGAGGCATTCCTGCGTCTGCCACGAAATCTGCACGCGACAGTGCTGTGCCTGCCATGCATTGCGCTTGTCACGAAATCTGTACCTGACCTTGCGACACGTGACCCTGCGAAAAATCTGAAAACATAGGCAGGTTTTCGCGCTAGCTCTGCGCTAGCACCGCGCTAGGAGAAAGTTGCCAACTTGAACACGGGGCGTGCCTTTTGTTGGAGGCAATACCCAAGAAGCCACTTGCACGTTTCTAGGCTTCAGTTGTTAGTCAGGCCAAGTAAAGCTATGTACTCAATTCCTTGCTGAAGAAACATTGGGATTTCTTGTGTGTTTAAATATCCTATAGCAGCTGCTCTACAAGCTCGGATAGCTCATCCAACAGCAGCTAAGAAAAGGCCTGTCAGTTATTTGGACGTTTCTTAGTCAATCCCATTGTGCCGCAATGGTTGCGTGCTCATATGGCCCGAATGATACGGGCCCCCAATGGAATGGCGATTTACGCAGCAAAACTGGGAGCCAACATTTTCACAACCAGCCATATGCCCAAACAATGCTGCTTATCTGAACAGGCATATTTACATGCGGGCGGCAAGGCGGTTTGCTTTGAACGCAACCCAACATGGCATTCTCACATACAGCACGCTCGCATATGACGGATACTGTGGACGGACAAAATATTGCGCCGGTTGGTAGGTGGCTTATCCCGTTTTCATAGGGCTTCCATCCCAGCTTGTGCATTTTTTTTGTCAACCCACAGCATGATGTACTCCTGTCTCTGGGTTCAGTCAGCAACCTTCTGGTTGTATACCTTCAATCTAGGGGTGACTTTGATAAGTGTATAAGCAAATGGGTCCAGCAGCAGGTGTGCCCGTAGCTTAGGGCCCATAATTAAGCTAAGGATTTGAGACCATTCATACAAGCAAATGGGTCCAGCAGTGTGCGCCCATGTCTTGCAGCGCCCTTTCGCAGAGGCCAGAAGCTCAGCGCAAATGAGTGCGAGCTGAGCGCAAATGAGCTGGCCTAAGAGCTACCTGAGCATCAGCAAGTTGAGTGCCCTCGACTGGTTAAGATGCCTCCCCTTTTCGAAGATGGTTGCCACAGCCCTCAAACTGCTGCCAGAGCAAACTGGGGTGTCTTGTTTGTAAATTGGTTGCAACAGCCTGTTCTTCCTGGTGGTAGTGGTTTGGGGGCAGCGGAAGCTATCTTAGCGGGGTTGGCACAAGCATTCTTTCACGATGCGAGGAGCTCTCAAAGTGTTTTCGTTGCAGTAGGCGTGGCGTCACATTTTAAGGCCGCGCTTAGTCCTCTCAACTGCCGATGGACGCAATGCGCCAACCGAAAACCTATCATGATATTAGGTATTTACGCGATATCATGCCAAAGCCTCAACAGGAATGTGGTCCTTGAACCAACCTCGAAAGTGGATCCTCGATTTGGGACCCCACAAAAAAGACATCAAACTTCGTTTTTTGTGGTTATCCCTTTAGGCTGCGCAAGATGGTGGCACCGAGGTCCAAGAAGGTGCCATGTTTTTGGGCCGCCAGGTATTTGCAGTTGAGTAAAAGCCGATTGCGCATGTCCCCCCATTCTGGTATGGCCTCATTGAGTTTTCGGTTGGTTTGCGTGCCTTAGCGGCCCACCAGTTTTTTCAGCGGGTGCGTCCAATGTCGGGTTCCCTAGATTTCTCCGGTTTTGGGTTAGCAGCACGTGGTTGGTGAGTTCCCTTGTAGGTTGGAAATCCAGGGAACCCTGCACGGGCACGTAGCAGCTTTCGCCGAGATTTGGTCGCGCACACGCTGAAGACGGCAAAGAGGTGGTTAGCCCCTGCTGCCACTTGACATGCTGTCATTTGAGCCTTGTGGTATTGCTTGAGATTGCGGGCCCGGGAATTATCGCGCCGGTTATATATTCCCCCCCAAAAAAAACACAACAACTTATGTCAGTGACAGAAAAGCCGCTATAGCATTGTAGATGTCACTCTAGACGGTTTGGATGCGCGGTGTCCTCCAAGGTTCCACGGCACGGAAGTTGCCATGGTTAGAACACGTGACCTGACGAATTCGGGATGGGAATTTTCGGGCCCAGGACCATGACCCACAGTTTCTGTTGCTCATCTGGGTGTGTGTCGAAGTAGGATCCGGACCCCCAGAAATGCGGTTGTCCTGTTCGTTTCCGCTAAACCAACCCCAAAAATTGGGTACCCGAAGGAGCACATAGTCTTGCTCTTTCAGCTTTCGGGACATTTTTTCAAACCGAAACGAGCAAACTGGAACGTTCCGAGCCTTGCCAACCCTAGACAATTGGTCAACGGTTTCCCTTGGTTTCCCTATTCCCTTTTCAAGAATCATTTGTTTACCATTCGGGAGTTCCGAGCACCCTGTCATCAAGCACCAGCCAACTGCACTGGATGCTCATCTCCCTAAACCGTTCAGCACAAAGCCCTGAACGTTGCCACCGAGCTCGACGGCGGGGCCTTGTTGAAGGTTTCCCACAATTCGATCCAAATGCCAGGCGCGGTCCTATTTGGAGGACCACAACATCCTGCCCTTCGTGGAGCGGTTGCTCAAGACTTTGGTGCAGGCTGGATGGACCCGTCCGCTTTGGTTCGTACCTCGCCACGACCCCAACTTACGCTGAAGGTGGCGCATGCAATGCCCCACCCCCCTCAAAGAAAGGGAGCCCGCAGACAACCCCAAAAAAGGAAAACCGTGATGGTTTCGTCAGGCGAAGACAGCATCTGATAGTCTTTGTTTGTCGGGGCAGCTTTAGCAAAACCAGGGACAACAAGCTCTGTATTTTCGCATGGAACTGCCCGGACCATCAGAAAAGGAAGCTCCTTTTGGGTCTGGGGACTCCCCCTTTTCTTGTTCCATGTTATTGCTAACCTCGAATTAAGACACCCCTGGTTAATAGGGAGTCTCCCCTTTTTACAGAGAATCCTCCACTTTTGTGGGTGACTCCCCATAGGTTCAACCCGTTCCCATGAACTTGGGGCAGTTTTACCAGGAAACTCGCGGCTGCCGGGCGTTCGGCCGTCTGCCAGGAGCGGCCGGTGGATCCCTGGGGCTCGGGCGCCCGATGCGCGCGGAGATTTGCCATGGAGTAAGGTTGGCCCCGGACAAAGCCTATCCTGAAGCAGGGTCCCTATAGGAAAGTTGACTTCCAGGTCCTTTGGTTTTTTTTTGGAGAGTGCCTGGCGTCTCCACCCTTCGAAAAATTGTTGGGGGTATTCCCAAAGTCCAGGACACATAATATTATGACCTGTTGAAAAGGGTCGTTCCAGATATGGAGCCTGGAATTCAGTACCTGAAATGAGTATCTTGGCAGACCTTCAGGGAGCTCGGAGATTCCCCCACTTATCTACTATACTGGCAACTGGAAGCACACGGCTTTTTGTTATGGACACCTTGACAATGACCCAAATTGTAGAAAAGTGTGTAGCTACAGTTTGAACCACCCTGCAACTTTGCGGCTTCGTAACCTTATTTTTGGGCCCCCTTGGTTCCATGGCTTATTTTTTGTAAATTCCAGAAAACCAAGGGGATCATTCCCGCGAACGGGACCACCTCTGATTCCGGTGGCTGGGGCACGGGTCTGACCAGGGAGGTTGTTTGGGGATGCAGTAAAAGACTGCTTAAGACTGAGGTTTTTATGGTTTCTAAAACTGGTGGACACCTTTTGGCTGGTATCTAGAGGGAAACCAAAAGGAAACCGTTGCCATTTTGAAGAACCTGCCTTCTGGAGTGGGTTTGTCCCCAAGAGCCCCTGTTTGAACCGCTCATGTCCCCAACCCGTGAGTGTATGTAAGTGGGGGGACCATCGAGCACTTCCATGAGATTTCGCTCGGTACAAGAGAACAGTTTTCTTCAGTCCTTGGGTGTCCTTGGCATTTCCTTTTGGCTTTTCGCGCGGGTGGTGCTCTTGGTTACGCGCTAGGGAAATGGAGTCAACCGTCTTGGTATGTTGGTATGTGCTGGAGTGTTTCGCTCTTTGCCTCCTCTGTTTGCTTTCGTGGGGCAAGCATTCCGTTTGCCAACATATCAAGTGTTGGAACGGAGAGGGCCCAAAGCCCATTTTGCTGGAACGCGAGGGCTTTCAGGGCCACTTGTGATACCAAGGGAATCCCCTTTGAAGCGACAAAGTACTCACAGAGCGACAAAGCCCACTTTAGAATTTCAGAAAGGGTGTCTTGCACCATTTGCCATGGGTCCCTTTCTGGAAAACCAGAGCTGTCGAGTATCAGGTTTGTGAAATTTTCAAGCTGGCCCAACCACTGGCCCTGCCCAACTTCTGCCTTCGGAAACTCAGGTGCCATTGCAGCATTATTGCCCGAGGCCGGGCCGAAGGAAGGCAGAGTGCAGAATGAATACCACACATTCCAGACATGGAATTGGTCTCAAGATGTCGGACCCCTCCGAACAAATGGTCGGTTTCGTTTTGGATCCTTTTGGGACCCACCAGGCTGCTTGGATTCTTCTTGGACCCCAACCTCCCTACAACACCTTTGGGACCCTCCCTCCCCGGGTAAAGCTTTGGCTTGCTTTGGTGGTCAGGAAATTGCCCAAATGGTTGGGGGAAAGCCGGGGCTCCTTTTCGGAAACTTTGGGAGACCTGGCGTTGCCAGCTTCACATATACAGGTTGGGAAGGAAGGTCATGGGCATCTTAAAGGATTTAAGACGAGCAATGCAAAGGGTTCCTGATAAGGGTACGACCATGAACCACTTGACAAGTTTTCACTTTGTCAACACCTGGTGTCTAAGAGCAAATCTGCATATCGCAAAGCCTCACTTGGAACCGCGGAATCAGCCGAAAGTGGGCAAACCATGCAAGAGTGCTACTTGGGGACCCTATGTTGGCACCCCACCACGGGGGCGTCACCCAGCATTTGCAGGTGGCATTTCCGGAGCTCAATAAGAAAGGCGCGACCGGGCCTTGGAGCAGGTTGAGGCCACGAAGCCACTTGAAACCATGGCTCGATGATGTCAACTAGGGCACCACCTCCAAAGTGGCCGGTTGCTTTCAAGGGAAAGCCACAAGCAATTTGGGGGCCGCCCGCATCCTGCAGCCTGTTCCACCCTTGAATGTCGAGGCTACCTTCTATTTGTGAAGGAACAAAAGGGCAGGTGTTTGGGTTCCAGGATTTTGGTAAAGTTCACCCTTATTTCTGAATTGTAATTTGGTGAGACTGTCTTTACTAAAGTAGCTGACTCCGCATGTTTAGCTCAACAACCATACACCAAATCAAGTACCAAACAAATGTCAACCTGGAGAATGTGTCTCCGCCGACTGGCTCCTGGCACTAGTTCTTTTCTGTGCCATAGGTGGGTTCTGAGGACGGCAGCGCATGGTAAGCGAGCAACTGGAAAGGGGCGGTAGCGGCAAGGATGACACCACAGTCAGCTATGCCAATGCCTCATGACTCATGAGCCTCATAATCCTCATGCGCCAGGGAAAAATGCCTCAAGGTGCAGGGAAAGAGACACCAACAAGCGTTTGCTTGACTGAACCCGACAAAGTTCTAGGTCAACTGAAGTTTGAGTCTGCCTCAGCAGGGGGTGAGTGGATGCGTTGCCGACAAACTCTCTGTGATTTGAATCCCCAAATACTTCCGTGCAGCTTTTCTGGAGATCCCCAAGAGTGTCAAAGAAGATACACCCATGGTTGTGAATTTATGGGGGACCCTTTGGTGGACGTCATTTAGCGGGATCACCCTCAAAAAGACACGTCCATATGTCATTTGGACGCTTCAAGCTGCGCGTGAGGGCAGCTCGAGAAGCTCGATGAGGAATCTGAGTCGAAGAGTCGATCGGAGTTTCCTGAAAGGACCCGTTTTTGCTTCATTGGTCTAAAAAGAAACCCAAGGAAACAAGCCACTTTGGGCTGTCCCCCATTTTGAGACAAACCCCTGTGAACTTCGGATTAATCCGGAGGACCAGTCGGAGGAATCCCAAAAATAGATAATTTACTTAGTAAAAGTGGAACTGCCAATGAGTACGTTTCTTTGGATCAATTCCAAGTTAACATTATCTCAGTTGTCCAAGAAGTTATCAGTTACAGGATATTCTACCAACAAATAGTCATTTAGATGTTTGCAGCTGGTTTCTATGAGGTTGTTAATTAAGGCGCCTTCACCCTGTAGATCCTTTGTTGTTTGGCAGGTTTCCTTACTTGAACTGGTTAACCCCGACAGGGATTCCAATTCTTTACCAGGAAATAAGAGAGTTAACAAGTAACGCCCCAGCCCTCTCAAAGCAAGGGCCAACTGTACACATTTACGTGCCTGTTTTGGGACCTGGGGCTGAAACGCGCTCACGCAGGAGGAAGGTCCTCGGTTTGGGGCGAGAGGGGATCCATTTTCCCGGTTTGTGAATCACAGTGATTTACACCTAGATTATTTTGCCGTGGATAATTATCTCATGGGACAATGATGTGTGTGTGTGTGTAAAATAAGGGGCTGAAGAAGTACTTTGATAGTTAACCCCCCATATCATGGCCCCAGCCCATTCTACGGAACATCATCCTCAGCGTTTTTATTTTTCGGGACAAAACCGGAGTCCCGGCCAAGCTCTTCGGCGAGGAGCCCGAGGCGTCGCCGAAGCACTGGAACCTGATGCCGTCGGTGGGCACCTGGTGCGACCTTTCGAGTGTCGTCCCCAAAAACCGGCGGCTTCCCTTCCCAGAAAACCCAAAGAGGTCGATTCCTCTTTGTGCCATGGTCCAATGGTCAAAAGACCCCTTGTGGCCTGTTTGCTGGGGATTGTGGTAGTTTTGACCATTCAGATGGGTGGCTGGTTTTTTACAGGATCCAACGGCTTCCTCTTGGTTTTCCCTCTAAAACCCCCAAAAGGGTACCATCACCTTTTGACAATTGGACGTGAGCTTCCCTGTGAGCCCAGCTTGGCAGCGCAAGTTTTGGGAATCCTTGTCTATAGAGGATGGGAATGGGCAAGCCATTTGGAACGATCAGCTGACAATATGATTGGGACAAACCGAAATGCAGAGCCCACATCACTTGTCCAGGCTTACATGGTCCTAACAAGCAGGTTGCAGCTTGCATCACATGACAATATGTGTGTCCTAGAACTCATGTCTCAAAACCCACTGAGGGTCACTGCTTGTTGGTTTGTGGGCTGCAGCAGACAATGGGGGCAAATCCAAAGTACGAGGGGGAAGCAGGGGCATAATTATCTACCCATATTCACGTACACATGTGTCCTCGGCCCGAAAACATGAACAAATACCATGTGTGGTGCCATACTCCAAAAAAATCCGTTGCCCACCCCAGGGAACTCTTTGGGCAGATTTTGACATCAACCAAAGAGAAACTCACGTTAACTTGGCCCAACAGGTGTTGTTCAGACCTCCAAAAAGGAAACGATACTGAGGTCTCCTCCAAAATATGTTATATTTTAAGGTAGAATCAGAACATTTGTATACCCCAAATGGCCATGTGGAACCCTACAGGAGCGCTTAACCTAACCTGAGGGTTTCGGGTGGAAGCTTCAGTTTAGCTAAAAGCGCTGGCGCAGCTTTGGGTTTGTTGCAAGCAGTCCTCTTTGGCGGGTTCCTTTTCTAAAGAGCGGTCCTCGAAGACAATCAGGTCGAAGTTCTTCAGGTCCTTCAGCCCACTTTTGGGCTGAACAGGCGCAAGGGATCCCAAAAAAAATCCTCCGCAGGTACATGATTCCCAAGCCGGCGAAGGCCACGGCCACCCACGCCGCGGGGAGTTTGACGGAGGGTCTGGCTGCAATGGAAGAATATGGAGCCCTTAGGGTGCAACTCTTCGACCCAGGCACGTGGGTTGCGAGCCCTTTACTTGTGTTTGGAGGGGGGGTTCCTGTAAAGACAGCTACCAAACACATGGGACTAGGCATTCTTTTGTCGGGATGTCTGGATTCGTTGAGCTGGATGGTAGAAGCCCAGCACATAAGGACGCCCTGAACTTAAAGCGTGAAACAGGTTCTTTTGCTGTATGGCTTAATATATCGAGGGATAGTGAGAGCTCTAGAATCGTTTATACCCGTGTTAGTGGAACCAACAGTCAATCGGTTTGGGGGCCGCCGTTTGAAGTAAGCCAAGCAAAAGCACCCAGACTTTGCCGACGCGCGCAACTGGAAACCGCAGTCGCAAGACCTGCGGGAAAAGGACCAGGTAGGAAACAAGTCCCGGGCCCCAATTCCGGAATTCCGAGAGCAAGCCCCGGGAGGACACCAGGCCAAGGTTTGTGGGTAGCGTGAAGACCCCTCAGAAAAGCCACATCGCTACTGTTTGTAAACTCCTCGCCGTGGAGGCCCATCATTTGCACGGATCCACTGCCAGTGAATGCCAATGACCATTTATTGTGTATATATATGTATATATTATGCTTTAGCTTTTCGCTCAAGTGAAAAGCAGGTTTTTACTACTAAGACAATAATCAATGCTTTCACCCACAATCACAGCTTTCTCACTGATTTTTTTCGGAATGCTTATCCATTGACCTGCACTCATGGAGATCCGGCCTAGGGATAAATCAAGCATGCCCGTGAAGGTTCCGTGGGGGTTCCTCAATGCAGGCTGGTGAATACCGGTGAGTGCAAACTCACCTTGGAGAGTGTGATTTGCTCCCTGTTGAAAGTTAGTTTGCCCACCAAGGTAAACAAGGGCAACTAGGGGAGCTTTTCCGCAGAATTCAAGTCGTGGACCTCCAACGAAGACTTTTTCTGGGGGAGACCAATTGTCAAGCCTCAAGGCCTAGACAGCTGATCCATGGCTAAATCATCCAACAAACAGGTGCAACATGTCAAGATATATCTGGGTGGTCTCGCAAGAAGTTGAGATGCGCTGGACTGCCTCTCCCTTAGGCTCCAAGGATGTCGGGGGGCGCGTGATCATCTCGCCAGGATCAAGCGTGCCATGCGTCCAAAGAGGACGGGCCATGGCGGGGGCCAGCAGTTCGTGCTCAGTCAAGGTGCCTCGATGGTGGGATCTTTTGATGGTGCTATCTTTATTAGTGAGTGGGGGTGCGTACAAGGGGTTCAAATGGAGGAGCGCTCAAACTGGGGTTCCATTCAAACTATACGCGTCCATGCGTGAATCGACGACGACCTCTCTTCAAGGTGAGTTCCCTGCGGCTTGTATGTCTGACCTACATCAACCAAAAGAACGGCTCACAAAGTCCGCCGACATCGTCGCCTCAGTTTGCCATCAAAGTGTGTCCTTTCCCACTTGAAACAGAACAAGTAACATGAGCCAGCTACAATCCCAAATCCGAGCAATTGAATGCGCGGAAGTTCTGGGGGACAGTCCCAACAAGGAAAACGTGCTGTTGCCCAACTGAGATTATTTTTACATTGCGATTTACTCTTCTTTCATGCCGGGGTTGGCTTATCCACACATGGGACACCTTTGCAAGTAAGGTTGGTGCAAACAACCAGGCTATGGACATCCTTAAAGGGACCACTGCATGGGTTTCGGTTTGTCTCCGCATTGGCGGGTGGTTTCCCTTGGGTTTCCCCTTCAGACCAAGCAGAAAGGGTGCCGAGTCTCAGAAAAAGGACCAGCCACCCAAAGATCTTTGAACTGCCAACCATATCCCGCTTGAGCCACGGCCCATTTATCCCATTCACAGGAGGCGCCTGTGTCGGCACGCGAAGAGGAACGGGCCTGGCGCCCAGGTTTGCTGCTTCTTCCCTTGGCATCCTTTTTTGGGATAGGTTTAAAGGGAAACTAAAGGGAAACGACCCTATGTTTGGGGTACCTCTATTATGAGACAACGTGCTTGTTGGAGATCCAAGAAGCAGCCGTTGGTCTCTGGAGGTTGAATTTTCCATCAATTTCCCCGTTTTCGGTGGGTTAAATGGGCAATGTTGATGGGTGATGTTTAGTGGGGACATACGCGGAATCCTGTTCCCATTGGTTGGCCGTTTGAGGAGGGAGGTTTTAGCAGGAGGGACGCTTCAAAAAATGGCTTGACTAAAAACGAAGGCATGCGTGCCTTCGATAAATATGTTTGAGTTCATGATGTGTTTGACACCTTGGTCATTGCACCGGTTGTAGCTTGAATCATGTGTACGCGTGATAAATTGTTTACAGGCAAGTCTGTAAGGACGGAACAAAGATGTCAGCCTTGATTGCCAGCTAGCCGGAACCAATCGGAACCCGGTGTTGCTACATGTCGCTACTAAGACTAATTAAAGCATACCAACAAGCAACAAGGAACCAGCGATAGAAAAAACGAAGCAGCGACAATCAGCACAGATCAAAGCTTCCAGCCATCAAGCCGTCAAAACTCCAAACTGTCAGGACACCAACCAGCCAATCGAGTCCAGCCGATGACCTTGACCTATAGCCAGACCAGGCAAAGATGAAGACCCGCACAGACCTAGCAAGCAAGCAACCTGCCACCAACCAATCAACCAACCCTGACGTCCCCAAAGCGCAGCTGTGAGGCGGAGCATGCAGCGGTCGCGGGCCGATTCGTGGAGGATATTGTTTCTGTCCCAAGCTCAGGCCTTGTGCTGTATACTTATTCTTCACGGTTTTCTTTGAGCACATGTTCTGAGTATGGTAAATTCTTGGATTGGTTGCGCCCAGGAGCCCTCAACGGCCATCAAACCGGTTTGCTAGCTGACTTTCTTCAGGTAATCTTGGGCGCCATTTGACAGCCATTGGCGGGCTTGGACCAGGTGTAGCCTTTTTGGCTTTGGTGGCAGCCGCTGTTGGGGTGGTAGCTTTGAGGCGGCCAGCACGAGACCTCGAGTTCATTCATGCGGCCGCCCTGCCACGTTTGTTTACGTTTGTTTTATCTGCCAGACCTCAGGCAACACTTAGTTGGTGGTTTGGATTGGTGTTTTGGGACTTTGAGCTCTCGTTTGTGTAGAGGGCAAATGTGAGACCACCCCTAGCCCCGAACTTCCAAACTTCCAATCCAAACCACACACTGGAGGGACGCGCTACCCGAAGGTTCCTGGAAGACCATCCCGAGACATTCTATGTTTTGTCCTTTGGTTGGGACTCCTGTGATGCGTCAAGAGAAGCTTGCGACTCTGTATCAGGTCCCACATGAGCAATAGGCTCTTCTCTTGCTTGCATCACGGTGGCATTCTTGTCCTGTCCGAAAAGGGTTCTCAATTCTGAGAAGCAATCACGTGCCCCATGCCTAAAGGAAGGCTTACGTTGTGAGGATGGAAAGTGATCGAACACCAGGCTATGTCAAGGGGCCCGAAGCATCCCCCTCCAAGCCAAGCCTGACCACGGCCTAAACAATTACAATTTGTCAAAGCCATATTTAGTCGCGATTGTAGTGGTACACAAATGATGTAGCGCCTTAAAGTAGTTTCATCCACTTCGGCCTTTGTCAGCGTTGCCGGAACAAAAGGCCGTTCACAAGCGAACATAGCTATACATTGACCCCCCTCCAATCCAATGGCTGTCAAATGGCCCCCAAGACTGCAATGAAGTCACTGCGATTTGGTTCGCCATCTTGCCGTGGGCCGGAGGCAATGGACTTTGTGTTTCCGATTCAAGAGCCTTCTGCTCATCATTGCAAAACGCCAAAGGGTGCCAACTCGAAAAAGGGTAATCCAACTCCAAACTCTCCAGCTCCAAAAAGCCAAAAAAGGTACCAACCTCAAAACAGACCCAACCATTGCTTTCACATCGGATCGCCAGGCACCTCCCCAATGGAGAGCGCTGCGAACACCGAGGCAACCGATTCCGAAAGTCGGCGGTTTCACTCGTCTGGTGGTGCTGCCCCAGCATTCGTGCATCAGAACCTAGTTTGCACCCTTTTTTGGACAGTTTTGAGTGGAAACCAAAATGACAAGCATTTGTTTTAGGTTCCTATGTTTGACGACATACCCCGGTGGCTCAGCTCCTACCTCCTCTAGTAGGTATTATGGTAGGCCTAAACCACAGCCATCTTGGATGCATTGTCGTCGCAGCTCAAACGGCTTCTCAATTTAGGGATCTCCCGAATGGGTGTGTTCCTTGCTTTTCATCGAGTCCTTTAAAACCTCCCCTCAAGACACTCCAACAAAGAATACCGAGCCTCAAGAACAGACACTCAAATGACAGGTGGGAAAATCTGATCTGGGCAAAGCGAGCGATTTCACCCATCATCCAGGTCTCTGATTTGGGGATTCCTTTGTTTGCATTTGTTTGATGAATTATAGTTTGCCCAGACCTGGTGAATATTCACTGTGGCCTAAACTGGGGAATCCGAAAGTTGGTTTGAACACCTTTTATGGTTTGACTGGGTGCCAAGTGAACATGTTGAGGGGTTCTCAAAATCACTAGGAAACCCCGGATGTCTTAATTTTGAAATGGGCCCAGGACCAGCTTCACCACAGCCCAAATTGGGGTGCATGCGTGTATGTATCAAAACGAAAAGTATATTCCTCCAACAAAGACTGATTCTGGTTTTAATGTACCCCACGAGCCCTTCCTCGATGTTCCGTAATTCAGCCCGGTATGTTATATGAATGTTATTTGTATGTAGCACCTTAGAACCATTTGTTGGCACCCCTGTACGGTGACCCAACTTTGCACTTGATTCTGGTCTCTTGGAGCATTTGAGCGGACCGTGTAAACTCCGCTGCCAGGGTTGTCCTTTTACCGCTGCATATGGGGCTGTCTTGAACTCGGGGACCCTCCCCCCCAAAAAGAACAAACAAAAACAAACAAACATCAATGGTGGTAGTCCCCCGGGCTTCCCTTTAACACCACCCGAAAAAAAGGGTACAGATAGCATTCCTGGTCCCGGAGTCATGACCTGTTGATTGGCACTTCGATTGTTGATGTTGTGTTTGGCCCGTCAAGGAGAAAGTTGGACCTGCGACATATGCATATGCATATACAACATGCACCTCATATGTATACGCCTCATGTGTTCTTCAGTGCTATGAGGTACTCTCCTGCAAGTTGACATGGAACCACCCAACAAAACTCATTTGTTGGAGGAAGCACACCTACACACTTACACGCCCTTGGCAGAGACTGACATAGACCAAAAGGAAGTTTGGGAGGTGTTGTTCGGGTTTCAACGCCCGGACCGCGCCCTAGGGGTTGCCGGAATCAACCTAACACTATTGTTTTTGGGTTTGTTTAAGGGAAACTCAAGCATGTGGCCCTTTTTCCTCACAGGGCGGTGAGCGGTCAGAGGTGAGTGGCCTGTCGCAGGTTGAGCGAAAGGAGCCGGAGTAGCCTGGCAGGTTCTTGGGTTTCGTGAAGTTGGTGATTTTGGAGTTGGTCCTGTTTTGGGGTGGCTTGAAAGGGCAACCAAAAGGAACATTGGACCATTGCGGGTCCCCTCGAATGTTGACATATAATACGGTTGTTTGTCTGTGTGTGTGTGTTTGTGTTTTGCAGAGCGCTACATTTGTGCCTTGGTTTAAGCTAGAAGGAAACACACATGTTTGGGAGTCCCTCTATTTGACACATACCGCCGTGGGCATCATTCAGATGGAGATTTACGGCCACTGGAGGGCTTTGGTTTCCTAGCCCTGACTCCCCTCTTGGAGTCTCGGGGGCGGGTGGGCCTCGTTGAAACTCCCGCAGTTGGACTTTATGTCTGCGAAGACCAAATTGAGTAGCCAAAAAGGCAGGCTGAAGCGTTTGAATCATGGCCCTAAACGAGTTTGTTCTTCACTGGACCAACAACAGGCCCTGCTTTCAAACGATTCCCAACTCCGAAGCGCGACACCTTTCGTCCTTTCGTCCCCAAGAAAGAAAAGCAAGAGTGGAGTGGAAGAACTGACTGTGGCTCAGACATGAGGCAGTACATGCTGTACCTTAAAATGGTGGCCAGAGGGAAGCATGCATATTGAATGTGTCTGTTGGTATCCGTAAATTTGAGCCATGGCCGAACCATGCGAACGAGTGTCACGATCGGTTGCTATATGTGTGGGGAAGACGAGATGTCCAAGTTCTCAAGACCACAGGGGCGCAAACGCTCCAATGTCTGGTGCGGGCAATCTTGTCAGCAAGCACAAGCAGACCCGAAAGTCTCTTTCAAGGAGCAGCTGAAACGAGGCTGTTTGCACAACTAGTACTTCATGTACTTGCAACGCGACAACAATCTTCACCCTGCCAGTGTGTCCATAGGCCCTTAGGCTGAACGGGAACTGACAACCATGGCGTTGGATGTCTCCATGCTCACTTTCCTCAAGTAGCCTGAGCCTTTAAATACCCGCACTCTGCAAAAGGCCCGGGTTTGCCAATTGAAGACCACAGTTTGGTGACCCAAGAGAGTGCACTTGGTGAACTCAGGGACAACACAGACTTCCATTTGCTTCTACGTCTGATTTTCCCCTGTTGGTTTTAAAGGGAGTCTATCACTACTGTCAATACTTTTAATTCTTCCAGGGAACCTATTCGCAAATGGAGGATGTTCGGCGCTGGCTTGCAACCCTCAGGTCCAAGCCGGAGCCGGCGGAGCCGGAGGCGGAGGCGGACATGAAAAAGACGAGTCGCTCGAAGTTCCCCCGAGTTGGCACCTCCCTGAGTTCGACGTTCTGGACGTTTTGGGGAGCAGCCGAGTGGCAAAGACGAAAAGTTGGGACTAGTTTTCGGCCAGTCCGCTCAGGAAGTGAGTACAAATGGGTCCAGCCCACCTTGTGGTTTTGGCAGGAAAAGGAAAGCTGGTTGTTTTGATACCCCTTTTTGGATAGCGCTAGAGGTCCGACAGCACCTGGAACTCTGCTATGGAAAAAGGTATTGGAAGGACCAAGCAGTCAAAAGCGCGGTTTTTAAATAGTTCAAGGAACAGTGGCCGGCCAAAAGTCTGTTCTAATTGAATATGGCCTATGTGGGTGGGACACAAAAATCAGAGAGGAAACACATACCATATGAGGAAGAATCCCGTGCCTCCTCTTGGACATAGATTGTCTTTGGGATGGTGCTTGATGAGGGACAAGAAGACCCTTGCCACTTCCAACGCGACACATGGGCTTGTCTGCAATTGGCACTTCGCCGTTGAAGCAACCGCGAAAACAGGGTAGCTGAAAGGATACATACTTGTCATGTTTAACCAGCTGATAAGCAGGATTTTGGTGTGTGTTTTTGGGGAACCCTGATTTAGGCGTTCCATTTGGTGGTGTGGAAACTGTTGTGACTGCCGTTGTTGCATCTTCAAAAAAACCCAAGAGGGAAAAAGACACACACCCAAAAACGGTCACAGGGTCATTGGGCACCCGAACATGTGTTTTGGGAACCCTTTCCTGAAGTTTCCCCCTGCCAGCGCTCTCTGTTTAAACATGCAAAAAGATGCCCATTTGATTTCAACAACCTTCCTTAGGTTCCAATAAAGGGTCACGTGATCATGTCTCAGCTGCCATCTTCACCGTCTGACTTACCTGAAGCGCTCGCAGGCGAAAGCACCTCCACTTCCCACTGGCAAATCAGAGGCTGGCCGAAGTGTACTTGGTTGCGTGGGCTTTCTTCAGTGCCCACCCGGGTTGTAAACAGGAGAATGCTGCCTTCCAATGCATCCCGTCCAATTCAGCAACAACAAACTTGTGAGTGCATTTTTCTCAATCCTGCACCAGTCAGTACTGTAAGTAGTTTGAAACCGATACCTAGGTTTTTCTTTTCCAACGCAGCTGCCATCCACATGAACTAATCCCAGTATCCCCACTGGCCAGCCGGTCCAGGTCGGAGTTCAGGTGGACCCTTCGGAGTTCCCGCAGGACCGCGCGTGGGACGATGACGAAGACGATGAAGACGATGGTGGTGGTGATGATGATGATGATGATGATGATGCGTATTTTTGATGCTGATCATGATCATGACGGAAAAGGAGTGAACCCTAGACTTGGGTTTGGAATTGGAAGCCCCAGCAAGTGTTGATCCTTTTTCTTTATGGACAGTCAAATGCAGCTCGGAGCAGTATGGTGTGCGGTTTGCTTGTCCAGTCGTTCGGACCCAATGATGGCAACGCTGGAAGGGCTTGAGGGAAACAGGCAGCTGCAGATTCACCTAGAACCCCCAAAACACCTTCATTGGAGAGATCTCCTTTTGGGATTGGTTTTAAAGTTCTGAGGGTTGACAGGTATGGCATTGAGCAATGCCCCAACCTTTGGGCTGAAGAATTTGTTGAGCTCTTGAGCTCACAATATGCCAACGCACGAGACCATCGAGACTCGGGTCAATTCTCCGAGTTTCAAGCGGCCTTGGGCATGTTTTCATGGTTTGCAGCAGGCTCCCATTTGTGGAGTGGCGCCTCAACTAACACCTTGCCAGTCTATGCCGGAGACGGGCATTTCCACAACTAGGGGAAATCTCTTGGCTGGTTGTCAAAGGCAAAAGTAACACCACTAAGCGGCAAAGCCACCTCGAGCTGTTGGATCACTTTGGGAGCCCGGGGTTCTCAAGCAGCTCGAATCTTCCGGTTTACTACGTGATACTCGCAATGATTTCCTTGCCTCTGGCCGAACTTTGGAGCCTCAGCGTAAGGGCGTTATCCAGGAGTCTGGGAAAACCATGTCTCGCAGCTACCAGCGGGCTCAAAAATCCCAGTCCACATGAGGTCAACCACATGAGCCACGATCAAAACAGCTGTTTCAGCCTCAAGCCTTCCCGCGGTGACAGCTGTTAGCTGTTCGGTAGGACCTGACCCCTCCTTGGTCATGGCCCCATCACCCGGACAGTTACAGATTTGGGGACGGGGGTTGATGTTGGCCTTTCTGGTCAACTTTCTCATGTTTTCCATATCCTTTGGAGATGTAGATGGGGGGGTTCAGGTGGAATCCCGAGTTTGCGGTGACTATTCTTATGTTTGTCTGTTTTCGAAGATGTTCTTGGTCGTTTGGAATGGTATTTGTATCTCTCCTGTTAAAGCAGCATATTGGGCCTCCCTCATTTGGAGCAGAGTGAGGATCAATAAGGACTGCAGAGATGAGTTGATGCTATTTGGTATCTATGATTATTGCTGGGTATTGGTATGTATTCTTCTTCGAGAGCGACCTATTGATGCGGTCTTCGAGTACCTCGTCATCGGTGCCATTGGTATTCTTTATTTGTCATTATGCCGATTTCTTCGTGGAGGAGCTGCAGTATTGGACTATCTATTTGTTACTATTCTTCGTGAATTGGATGAGATACAGGCCGGGTGTCGTATTTGGGCGCAAGGGAGATGTCGGCTGACCCCCTGGATACCCTTTCGGTTTCCGATCTTGGTGATTTTCTGGGTGTTATGTACCCTCGCCTTGGATTGGTTCATTCATGGAAATGTTTCTTGCAATGAGCCCCCCGGATATGCGGTGAGCATTTATATGGGACATGAAGAACCGTTGCTCCCCTCATATGGCTCAACCAGACTGATTGTGATTCCTGGCCCCTTGGTGGGCCTCGGCCATGGAAGCCGCCTTGGAGGCGTGAGACTTCTGATTGGCTGGATGGGCGTGGCCTTTTTCTTTTGGGGATGGTTTCAGGTGGTACTCCGTCTCTGGGAGCTTCTTGGCCGAGTATGCAGTATAAGAGGTATAGATGATGAGCAGCTGGGCGGGTTGGACTTGGACCTGGACAAGTGTGGACGTGATTTGGAAGGCCCTTTGATGACGCATGGCTCAGTGAAAGGGAGAACCTTGAACAATGCTGGGCGCGGCAACTGTTTTTGGTACGCGGTGAGTCAGCTTCGTTTTGGGCATGCCAGGAGCTGGAAGAGGACCAAAAAGCAAGTGCTCATGGAGGCCAATCAGGAAACCAAGGAGAAGCACAAAGCAGATGGTAAATGGGCTGACGAAGAGGCTATTCGGGCTACAGCCAATTTTCTTCGCCAGGAAATTTGGGTGGTCAACGTGAGTGGTAAGTGCAACTTCAATCACTTCGGACAAGTGGTGAGGTTTTTGCCCACAGCCCAGGATCAGGAGATCAGGCCATTGGTCCTCAGGCTCTGGAGCGACCACTTTGAGGCCATCCGGGTGAACAGCTTTTGGCTTGGAAATCGCGAGGTTTCATGGGAAGCCTACAAGAGATCGCCTCTTGACTTGTGTGCCCCTTGTGTCGACCTTGGAGATATGGACGATAGCGGAGGCACGATTCCTTCTGGAGATCTTTGTGGAGGTGGCAAAGGTCACAAGAAAGGGAGGAGCAAATCACAGTTTGACGATATTCCTGGAGTTACGTATGATATCAGCAGATACCTTTCTTTCGTTCTTCGGCATGGAGCAGAGAAGGAAGGTATTGAAATGGACAGTGAGGGATACGTGAAGGTGGAGGATATTTTGGCAAGGAAGCCTCATGCTTCGATCGACAGCGTGCTCTTGGCAGTCAACCGGGATGAGAAGGGCAGATTTGAGGTGCTTCAAGGAGAAGATGGGTGGCTTATTCGCGCTACACAAGGCCACAACAAGGAGTTGGACCTCAGCAATGAGATGCATCGCCAGATTACAACGCCGGATGAGGTGGATCAGCCCACTTTATTCCATGGCACTTATTTGGCGGCGTGGGGATCCATCAGACGTCAGGGGCTGCGATGCGGTCACAGGCAACACGTGCATTTCAGCACTACCTATTTTGTGAACCATGGCCAATCAGGTATGAGGCCGGGTTGTGATTTGGTGGTGGCGGTGAATGTTCAGCAATTGTTGGATGCAGAGATGCCCTTGTACAAATCAACCAATGGAGTTTATTTGGTGGGCCAGGACATCCCACCGGAACTTCTGTACAATGTTTATTGGGCTCGTGGCCCGCACAATTACAGGATGATCTGGCAATATGGATATTGTGTGCTACATGAGGAGATTGTCCGAGATGAGGTATTAGCTGCCAAATGTCGGAGACTAGGCTTGGAGCCTTGGGGCGTTCTTCAGCCCCTTGAGGTTGATGGTGCAGGTGAGGAGGAAGTGAAAGAAGAGATGGAAGAAATGGAAGAAGTCCTTGTGGAAACCGAGGAACATGAAGCAAGCAGAGAACATGACGAGCGGCAGGGAAGTGAAGAAGTTGCTGATCTTGTTGATCAGGCCTCAGGTTCCGATGGATATCGAGGCTTGGGAGAAGTGTGGAGTTTGTCGGACGCGCCGACTTGGCAGCGAGGGATCCGATTTAAGTCCCGATCCCGCTCCCCTGGGGGGAGGCCGCTTCACAATAGTCTTCGGACCCCGCTCCCGAGGAGGCGCCCTTTGCCGCGGTTGAGGAGAGATATCAGCGGAGCTGGATTATGGAACACAGAGTACATGGGGCAATGGCGCAGTATCCGGGTTTATCTCTTTTTGGTTTGCTCCCTGGCCTATTTTTGTGCAAGCGGCATGGAGACTACCCGGCTTATTTGCGGAGGCGGTGGAGACGACTACTCCTACTATTCTACGGATGACGATGCCATTTTGCAGAGCAATCAACGTGAGGAACCCACGAAGAGAGAGCCAGCGTGGAGGAAACACGGCAGGGACCGCCGATGCATGAAGGTTCACTTCGCCGTCACCCGGACATTCACCGTGGCTCCAACCTATGAGCGGCCTCGTGAAGGCACCCCGCCACCAGCGAGGACGAGTGAAGGTGATTATCGGCCTCACAAGAGGAAGAGGCGCAAGCACAAGAAGATCTATGTTGAAGACACAGATCCCCGGCCCCCTCTTCCCCGCATAAGACGGGTTGAGGTGTGGAAGAAGGAAGAGCCTATGCTGGGCATCGATGGACGACCGGCCCTGCCTCGCAAAAGATCTTTACAGGGGGGTATGCTTGAACAGGAGGTACCTGTGGACCTTATGAGATTGGGGCAATATTTGCAGCTCACGCCGTTCAATGACGAAATTAGGGACCTTTTTCCCTTAAATCGGTATCAGACCTATGCACAGATTCTGGCTGAGAAAACCCGAGTTGTTATGACGCTCACCCAAATGTCTGAAGCCCAAGTCCTGAGTCTTAAGACGGCGTGTCGGAAGCTCATGGGCAAAGCTGTTCAACAGACGAGGGCCAAACAATTTCTTGATCAGGAAGATGAAAGAGATGTCAAGGATGCGGTTGCCTTGGCCACCATGCATGTTTCTGATGGGGATCAACAAACTCTTGTTGGCAAGTTTGTGAGTTGGAAGATCAAACCTTTGCACTTCATCCCTGAAAGCTCGCCCTCCACTATTGCTGGGTTGCTGGGAATCGATGAGTACACTGTTGAAAAGGTGAGATCCATTCTTCTGGACTATTTCAGTTTTCCCCCAGAAGCCGACCCGGCGTTGGGATGGTACTTCGACGTGACTGGTGGACGGACTGGCTTTGTTCCTATTTGGGTGAACTCCCTCGTTACTGGTGGGGGTGGGGAACAGGACGATGAGTCTGTTACTTCGGATTCCTCTGCTTTTCACATGCTCAGCCGATGCAGGGATGCCCAAACAGCTTTTGATGAGGCTATTCAACTGCAAAGTACGCTGAGAAAACGGAATCGAAGATTGGCCAAACATTTGCAGAAGCAACAGGAGGTCATTGAGGACCAAAAGGCTACTATCAGCAGGCTTAGGCACGATCTTATGCAGCTTATGCCCACTGCCGGAACTGAAGGGAGGTTTGTTGGGGATCCGCGGCATATTCCACTTGGTGATTCGGAAATCTCCCCTACGGTTCCCTTCTTGGTTGATGAAGGATCTATTAGGGGCCTAGGGCCGGATCGTTTCCGTGACAGGTCCAACAGACGCAGCCTTATTCTATTGCATCTGGGAGACTGGGAATCAGCAGAGGTGCTCGACCTGCTCCTGCGGTTTCATGCGAGTCCATCGAGGACCTTTCAGATGTTGAAGGTGGTATGAATGATCCCATTTGCATGCTTATGCTACTTCATCTATGTGGAATGATCGATGCAATATCTCTCACTATTCCTTCAGTACTTCATGACTCTTTTGGTGAGTTATCTGACCTGGGGAGTGGTATTTCTATTTATCGGCTGATGCAGTATGATGCCTTGGGCATTATGTCGGAGCAGATCACTGGAGGAGGTGGAGCAGCTGAGGCCGAAGCAATTGGTAAAGCTCAGCAGAAGGTCATGAGGGCTGAAGTAGAGTTTGCCCCCAAGCAGATTAGAGCCCTTCTGGTTCTTGACTCCAAGCTTAGGGAAAAGATCCTTAGCAATGACGGGCAAAATCAGATTCGGGACATGATCCGCGCCTCTGCTAAGAAGATTGGGATGCAACCTGACAGGAGTGCCCCTGCTCCCTCCGAGGAGCAGCATGCCCCGAAAGGGAAAGCCGAAAAAGGGGGCAGAGGCAAAGGAAATGGCAAAGCTATGAATCAGGATACCTCTAAAGGCAAAAGTAAGCGCAAAGAAGATGATGTTCAGGAAAGACAGGACAAGGGGAAAGGACGCGAATCGCAAAACAATGCAAAAGGGAAAGGGAAAAAAGGGAAAGACAGTTTACCTGAGCCTACCTTCGAGCTGATCCCAGAAGACTGGAACTGCCCAATCAGGTCTATTGCAGATTTCAACCCCTCCGCCCATGGCTTGTATCTTATTCAAGATGCAGCGGTGGCCCAACAACTGGCCAGCAAAATCAAGAACGATCAGCTCAATATTTCCTTTATCATGCCTCAACCTCATGCTATTGGAAAGAAAGCCCCTATTGAAATGCAAATTCGACTGTTCAAGACGCAGGGCACCTTTCATGATACTGTTCTGTTGACGGGGCATTTGCATACCCTTTCTGGATCAGTTCCTGAAACAGGACGCAAGTTCATCCAAACGAGCACTCAGGTTACTCAGCGTACCTTCGCACTGAGGATGCGGTTTGGATCTGAGGACAGGGATATTCAAAATGCTATCCGACAGAAGCAGTTCTCAGCTATTCGTCAATGGATGCAGCATCAACTGGCTGGTATTGAGCTCATCGATATTTGGAACCTGAGGAACGTGGATGGACAATGGGGTATTAATGCTCGGATTCCGAAAGGGAAGCTGGATGAGGTTCTCAGGAAGTCCTCCCCGGTCTTGGAGATTGACACTCCTCGAGATTGCCCGGTCACCACTAGACCTGTTTGGTTGAAAAGGGAAGGCCTTCCCCTCACTGTCGAGCAAGTCTTGGAATTTGCCAAGGAAGTCCCTAACCATTATGGGATCTTTAAAAAACAAGATTGTTATGCGCTGCGAGTGTCACAAGCTGATTTTCAAAAGACCAAGGAGGCCCTTGGACAGGTCAGCACGCCACTGTTTCGCATTTTCGGCCTGCCACAGTATTTTGTCGCAGAGGATGTCATGGAACTATTGCAAGCTATGGCTTGGGAAGCAGAAGTGCAGCCTGGAAGCAGGAGATTCCGCAATGGAGGAGTGCAATATCTGGTTCGGAGCAGCCAGAACCCTCCCTTAACTTCGGCCCCTTTCTTTTTTGGCTATGAGAGAAGAGTTGTGACGGTTGAGCCCACTGTCCGAAGCGTTGTGCCGGCCCCTAGGGTTGACCCCCCCAAAACTGACCCCGTCAACTACCCGTCCTTCAAGAGCCAGCTTCAGAAAGGCAAAGGGAATGGGTCGAGCGCTGCCAAAAAGGACGGTCCTTCACATTCTGTTTGGTGGAATGCCCCCTTGGTTGATGAAGGTCCCAAGAAGAGGATTCGGATTGGCACTCCTACCAAGAGCTCCACGCAGACTCAGGGAGCGACAGGCACTATGTCTCGAGGGCAGATCATGGAGCAGATTGCGGCCATGACGGAACAGCTACAGGCTCTTCAATCCCTGCTCCAATCCCCGGAGTTGCAAGCGCAGGAAGAACAGATGGAAGAGGATATTGCGGCGTCCTCCCTTTTCGAAGATGATGGGTTCCCCGGTCAGCCTTGACTAGGGACTCACCGCGCAGATATGAATGGAGGCTCCTTTCCTCAGGGGCTGGTTTCCCGCTTATTGTATTGTATTTTCTCCTTGGTTGGAGGTATGACAAGTGAAGTTTTCCTTGGTACATGGAATCTCAACAGCCTCTCGGACAAGCTCAATATGGTTCTCAGCATGGGGTTTTCCATCCTTGCTTTACAAGAAACCCGGATTGACTCTCGCAAAGCTCAATTGTTTGCTAACTCGGCCGACTCTTCAGGTTACCAACTCCTGTTTGGCAAGTGCCCGGTTTGGAAAAAGAAAGGCTGTGGCAAAGTTGGTCTGCATCACAAGCAGTGCCCTGGAGTAGCTATCGCTATCAAGAAGGAGATTCCGGCCCACGTGGGCCCGTCACCTGCAAGGATGGAGTACTGGCACGAGCAGGGAAGATTCCTGGCTGTCAACTTCTTCGACGGTACCACTTGGAGGACGCTTTGGAATGTTTATGCTCCTGATGACCCGCAGAAGAACTTCCAGTTCCTGCGGGACCTCGCCGCCGATGCGCAGGAGGTCCAACCTCACTCCATTGCTGGAGACTTCAATAGTCCCCTGCAGTGGGGGACGGACATGGACATTCTCTTCGAGGACTTGTACTCCAAGTTGACGGACATGCTTGGTCCCGATCCTTACACCTTTCAGAGAGCTCAATCCAAGACAAAGATTGATGACATTATTTGTCACAAAGACGTTCGAATGGAATTCGGCCCTCCAATCGCGTTTTTCCCCTACGACAATGGGCACGCCATCATCTCGACCAAGCTCAATTGGAACGCCGAGGTGCATCAATACTTGCAGATTGAAGGATATCGCATCAACGAGCAGTGTGGAAACCACGCCGAAGTATGGGATGAGTTGCAAGATGAATGGTGTGTGGCTTATGAGAAATTTGATGTGGATATGTGCTGGTCCATCTTCGCCTCAACTATGTTTCGTTTCTGGAACGGCCACACCAACTTCAAGCGAGTCCCTGGCTTGGGAGTCAAAATGCATTGGGAAAACCACCAGAAAGCGATTTTTCACAGGAAGCTTATTGCACAATCCAGTGAAGCACAGGAGCACGCGGAAATCCGGGAAGCCCTTCTTGAGCTGGGTCAACCCTCACTTGACAAACTTCAGGCTTGGAAGCACAGAATGCAGCAGCCCGGCGACAAGTCCCAGAAGAGTAAATGGATTGGAGACGTTTGCAAATGGGTCAGGGCCCCGACCCGCAAGCCCCCCCCTTTCATCAAAGCGAACGATGGATGGACCAAGTCCCCTCAAGAGACAGTGGATGTCATCCGCGACTTCTTTGCTTCAGTTTACCAGCATGATGACCAAATGTCCTGGGATGTAGGCAACCCCAACCATGAAGTCCCTGCAGATATGTGGAATGTGAAACACCTCAATCGGATCCTCAGAAACGGGAAAGGTATCTCGTCGCCGGGGCTTGGTGGTTGGACCTACGCGCATTTCAAAAAGCTTCCGCCAAGGGGCGTGGATTTCCTGCACAGTCTTTTTATGCTTTGCGTTATTTGCGGAAGGGTTCCCAAGCACTGGCTTAATGCTAAACTTGTGGTTATTCCGAAAGGTGAAGCTGGCTTTGATCTCGATGCCATGAGACCCATAACTATCGAAGTCACGGCTCTTCGCATTTTCCACAAGTGGCTTTTGAAGTGTGGTGAAATTACCTTCGATAACCTCCCTGAGAACATCATTGGGGGTGTACCTCAGCGCAGTGGCTACCAGGCTTGGCTGCATGCCTCTCTATCTGCTGAGAAATGCCAGAATGAGACGCACCTCTCATTTCATGGTGTGGCAATCGACACAGTCAAGTTCTTCGATTGTATCCCACATTGGCTCGCTTGTCATGCCTTATCCGAATGGGGTATGCATCAGGCGGCTGTCGGCACCTGGATTCATTCCATCAGGCACATGAGGAGATTCGTTTCCACCTCCGGCATAGTAGCCAGACGGCCCGTTCTTGGGACGATCGGGTTGCCTCAGGGTGACCCCATCAGTATGGCCGCCGCTAGCCTGGTGTTGGCAGTTTGGTCAAGAGATCTCAACAGCGCTGTCTACAATTATGTTTATGTGGATGATAGGCTTCTTTTCACGGAAGGCGACTCGAATGAACTCCAGCATGCCTTTGGACGTACCGAGGCCTGGGATACGCTTCATAATTTTCGCACGCAAATTAAGACTTGTCAAATCAGAGATGTGAAGAAGTCCACACCGCTTTGTTGGCGGGATGGACAAGTGGTCAAGGAAGTCAAATCGGTCGATTACCTTGGTGTTCCACTGGCCATTGGGCTCTTTTCTTCTAAGACTTGGTTTGAAAAGAAAATACACAGAGCTATTACCGCGCTACAATTGCTTGCAAGGGCCAACCAACCTGCGGCCACCACCAATATGATTGTCCACACGGTCATTATTCCCATGCTTACGTATGCAGGCGCTACACTGAGACCGACTAAGGATCAGCTCAGGCAGCTTCGCACGGCTATTCGTACTGCGGCACACGGAAGCAAGCTTGGGACCTTTTCGGCTCGAATTCTGTTTCAGAAGAACTACTTGCTTATGGACCCTGAGTTTTTCTTTGTCTGGAGGAACCTGCTCTTCTGGAACAATCATGCCTTCAAGAGGCCCGCCTTCAAGGATGCTGTGATTCAGAGCTGGGAGAAAGCTCTCCCCTCTATCAAGAAGATTGGCCCTGTTTCCCAGCTTAAGAAGGATTTGGAGTATTTGCAGCTTCATTTGAACATTGACAACTTGCAAGTTAGCAACAATGAGGGTAGATTGCTTTGGACCTTTGGAAGTAGCGACTACAAAGTGATGAGCAAGGCTCTTAGTCATTCCTTCCGTAACAAGATTGCTTCTGAATTGGAACAGTGCAACTCCACCTGTTGGAAGGGAATCGGCAACCACGATTTCGGCACAACCACTGCGCTTCTTCACTTATTGCCTGAAGGGCACCCCGTGCAACAAAAGCTCATTCGAGTGCTGATCAACGGGATTAATTCCTTCCACGTGCAATTTGTCAAGAAGTTCACTGATACTCCAGAGTGCAGAGAATGTAGACACCATGACGCAACTATGGCGCACCTGTTTTGGGAATGCCCTTTTTGGGCCGATCTGCGCAGTCAATGGGATGAAGGTTGGGAATCCTGGTTACAGTGGAGCCCCTGTTCGCAGCACCTTCTGGTGTTCTGCAAGGACCTTCCCCCTAGGCTTCAGGCTAAATGGGGTACGATTCAACGACAAGCGGTTGACCTCCTTGGTAAATGGGAAGCTCGTCATCGCGATCTCCGTACAATTGATTACAATATTCAGCTTGATCATGCTCCGGTGCAGTCTGATCGTGCTGATCAACAGCACGCTCAGCCGGAAGATATTTATTTGCTCAGCTCCCCCTTCCACAGCCACGTTGTGTTTAAAAGGGGACAATTCTTGACTATCGACCCTGATATGATGGCGGTCAAAGCTAACTTATGGTACTGGGGTGGGTGTATTGAAGACTTCCACCTCCTTCGGGGTATGCTTGACTGGTGCATATTTGACAAAGGCAAAGCTGAAACCCTCTCAAGCAGGCATACTTGGATTGAGGCCTTGCTGCTCTTCATCTTTATTGCAGGGGACAAAGCGCCTTTCCTGCGAAAGATCAAGACTGCTCGTGAGGCCCAGTGGAAGATCCGGATGTTATGTCTGGGTATTCTCAAAATGCAAGGGATTCCGATTGATGTTGAAACCGAGCCGGACATGTTGGAGCTTTGTCAGTCTTGGCCTCCGCTGCCGACGTTGCCCTTTGGGCTGATGCTTCCACGGCACGACGGCATCAACATTGGGACTAAAGTTCTGGTCAACTTGAATGAGGAATATCTTATGCTGGGCAGGCCGCTGCGTAAGCTTTACGTCACTATGGATCAGGTTGGCGCATCTATCACCTGCTGGAGGTCTTCGCCGGTGTTTGCCTCCCTGGTGGTTCGGTCTCGTTTGAATGATAAGATGGCGGGCCCGGTTCTTCCCGGCTTGAACCAGATCAATGACCGCCCTTGCATCATCTTTGATGCCTTGGCCTCGGTTCAGGATCGTCTGGATGCATGCAAGATCCTCTTGAAAGAGTACCTCATTGAGGCGGTGCCGATCAACTTCCTTTACAGCTTGGACGCCGGGCAGCTGCGCGAAGCACTCGGGAACTCCTCTGTGCGAAGACTTCGGTTTTGTATAGGTCGAAGAAGACATCTTATGACCGGATGGGCCAGTCGTTTGGCCGGCGCCCCCGGGCTCTCCCACTGCTATGGCACCGAGTGGGACCCTTGCGAGCCTCGCTGTGTGCTCTGTGGTTTCACAGTTCCCTGGACGAGGCTCGGCAGGCTTCGCCGCATGCCCCCGTGCAAGGTGCAGTATTCAGAGGTTATTCTGCCTGCGGCCTGTGAGGCAAGAGTCGCTGAACTTTCCTCGCAGGTCGACACCCTTGTGGCCCTTCTTTCGCGTTTAGGGTTCACTCCGTGATTCCCAGGCAATGCCCTGGAGGATAGACAGCGCCGCTACCGCCAGCCACGATCAAAACCTGGGTAAATGAAGGCTGGGGACAGTCGTCGCGGTAGGAATTTCTTTTGATTCTTTGCATGGTTTTGGGTGCACCGTGTATTCTACCACCATGGACACGGTGACGTCGCGCGCCACTCATCCTGCAAGGAGACGCCTCGCGCGGAGCCAGACGTTCCTGCGCCGCTTCCAGAGGCTGGAGTGTGTCTGCACTGTGGGGAAGTACGGGTGTATGAATGAATGTAGGACTGACATGGACCAATGAAGACGCAGGGGCAGTTTGCTTGCGATTTGTGGCGTGATTGCGGCGTGGCTGCAGCTGCAATGCTTATCAACATGGTCGGCAGGAAGGGCACTACTTAAAAGACCTATTCGTTCGTCTTGTGTCTATCATTTTTGAGGGCACCCGTCTTGTGGTTTTTAAAAGGACACCAACAGGAAACCAGCTGTTTTGGGGGGTTTCCCTAAAACAGACATACCCACTTGAATTCTCATGGCAATTGCAATGGCCATTTGCTGCAGCGGGAGCCCGGAAGAGGGCCCTTTGTGATTTGTTTGGGGGGGCCAGCAGCTTACGTTAGTTGGGGCCCCTGGTTGCCCTGGTTGAGTGTGAGGGATCCTTCGCTTTGAAAGGGAGAGTTATGGGGGGCTTCCTATTCCAGAGCAAACATCATGTATTGAAATTAACTGTTCTAATCCTGTAGCGGTGGTTCTCCTTCAAATCCCGCACGGATTTGCTCTAGGCGGATTTGGTTACCCTCTGGTCCACGTTGCCATGGAACCCACAGATCTCCCTTCAAAAGGAACATGGGTAAAGCCAGGACCTTTCTGCGAGGTTCCCATGTGGATGGAAGGTCTGAATTGCCAAGTTTCAGCCATGGGGCCCCTGCAGTGCGTGGGGCCTTTAGGAGCCGACCGGGGTCGGTTGGCTTGGGGGTTCGATTGGGTTCGGGGCTATCGAGTCTTTCTTCTGGGTTGAAACCACGACTCAGCCTACATGGAAGGGAAGGGTGTGTGGAGGCAGGTCTTGGAGTTGCATGAGAGCCCTTGCTCAATCCTGAATCTTGCCAGATGGTAGTGGCTTCCGTCCCACGGGCGACACATGAGGGACCCCCTCCAAACTGAACAATTCTGGACATTCTGGATATTGGCCGTTCGCGCAAGCCGTTGTCCATATTTTGCAGTTTGATGGGTGTCGGTTTTTGGCGGTCCCTATCGATTTGGCCTGGTAATGTGGGTGGACAAAATCCCACAGTAGTGTCGGCTGCTCCTGTGTAGCTTCTATGCTCCCTTGCCCAAGCTCGTCATGTTCACCTTATGGCTTCCCCATGTGTTCCAGCTTTTTGGCCAACCGAAAAGGGGATGAACTTCCAGGGGCCGTTTTTCTAACACAACAACCTGTATTTACTCTCCATTTCCCGGCACCTCTTAGTTTGTTCAAAGAAACAGGCTAGGGGCTCGGGGTCACGCAGCAGCAAAGCTGAGCGGAAACAACTGGCGACGCCAGGCACCGCATCAGCGGTTGCGCGAGCACGCAGCAGCCGCGCTTCTGAAGGCGGCGGAGGATGGGACGCTGGAGGCGGTTCTGAGCAAGAAGGCTGGGGTGTGGATGGGCAAAATATGGCAAACTCCGATTCGCACCAGCTGGCAGGTGGCTTGTCCATCTGTAGTGGGTAGGTCGTAAGGGGAATTTGTAGTCACATGGAAGGCCCGCAGAAACAGCGAGGGGAAACCTGCTAAACAGCTAAACCATCCAGGCCCAGAATGAAAGCCAGACAGTTTCCCTTGAAACAGATGTTCAACGCCGAAACCAAAGCGTTCAAGCAATGCTGAAGGCAACTCCCATGATCTTGCTGAGTCGAAATATGGTTGTCTTTTGCTGGTTTCATGGCTCTCACAATTAGACACATAAATTGATGCAGCGTTCAGGGGAATATCATGGCCGCTGTTTGTTTGAACACGCCATGTTTCAGCAACAGTTGTACTTAATAGGGCTGCTGGTTTTGCATCCCATATTTGGCCCGGAACTCGTTTCCAATCCAGCTGGTTGTGGAGCCAAAAAAAGCAGCCAGTTTAGCAGATGGTGCGGTGGCCTGGCTTATGGGTTGCAGAAAGACCCATCCAAACCTTGGCAACCATGTAGGTAAAACCAAGTCAATGGGGCTTGGGCGCTCATGTCGGTGTCCTCTTAGATGCGACCTGTCCCTGCAAAGTACCACAAAACCCATTGTAGTCTCATGTAATCAGAGTGCTTTGCTCCCCTCAGATTTAGCTTCCGTAATTTGGGGCATGTTGTTTGCCCAATTGATCGGGGGTCTCCATGGGGCCAGGTACCGCCCGCCAGCTCGAGCGAGGCCGATTTGGAATCCGTCGGAGTCGGGTACCAGGGTTTTTGTTCAAGGTGGATGAGCAAAATGCAGGGAACTGCTATTTCCACCTCTTTGGTTTTACCACGGTCCCTACCTCGCACGCGGCGCCAGGCACCGCATCAGCGCTTGCGTGAGCACGCAGCAGCCACGCTTCTGGCGGCAGCCGCGGATGGGACGCTGGAGGCAGCGCTCAGCAAGAGGCAGCAGGCGGGGGTAACGCGCATGAGCAAAACTCGCTTTTCAAGATCAGCTTGCTGTTGCGGTTGCGTGGTTGCGGTTGCGTGTTGAGCAAAATGACTGGCAGAAATGGCGATCATATTTGATGGCGATCATATTTGATGGCAATCCTTGATGGCCAATTGCTGCGGCTGCAGGAGCAACCAGAAGTGCCTGCACCACGCCCGGAGGCTTTGGTGGTGATGCGTGACGCGTTGGATGTTTGCAGGTGAAATGTGTGTCGTATGTGCAAGTTGTCCAACTCAAATACCTGCTTTTCCCCACTCGTCAGAGGGGCTGACAGTCATGCAGCAGTTTCAGGTCTGAGAGATAGTCAGCCTGACACGTCCAGATCCAGCGAGATACGCACAGCTCCGGGTCGGCGCGTTTGTGTGGGACTACACGAGATCCGTTCAGATACACGCAGGTCCGGTGTCTGCGTGGGCCGCGGCTTCGGTCAGACATGCGCATTTGTTTGGATAGTGTAGCAGGCTGCGAGCGACAATTCAACAAGTGTATTCGCATGTTTCACGTTTTTTGTTGGCCTTTGAATCACACGGAGGCAAATGCAGCAGCCATTTGCCACAAGCCATTGGCAGCAAGGTCATGCAGCAGCAAAGCTGAGCAAAAGAACCAGACAGGTCCAAGATGGGTCTTGACAAAACGAACAGGTTCCCTACCTCGCACGCGGCGCCAGGCACCGCATCAGCGCTTGCGCGAGCAGGCTGCAGCCACGCTTCTGGCGGCGGCAGCGGATGGGACGCTGGAGGCAGTGCTCAGCAAGAAGCAGCAGGCGGGGGTAACGTGCATGAGCAAACCTCGCCTTTCAAGAGCAGCTTGCTGTTGCGGTTGCGTGGTTGCAACATGTCTGGCATAAAAGGCTATCTTTTTTTCCATGAGATTTACATTCTTCGCACAATGGCAATGATGGCCAACTGCTGCAGCTGCAGGAGCCTGCGCAACCAGAAGTTCCTGCACCGCGTCCGGAGGCTTCGATGCTGATACGTGTTGGCTGCTGACCTTGACTTCTACCTGTTCTGTGAACGCTTGTGGTCAGTGTCCGAGCAACTCCGGTTTTTTTTTTCTTTTTTCGGTGCAGAAATTCAAGCGGAGTTGTGATATGTTTACAAAAAGAGACTGACAGAACCAGTTTGCTTGCGATTTGGGCTTGTGGCTGCGTGTGTATGTTTTGCGGGTCGGTTTGCAGAAAGTTTGCGTGTACTTTTGATGTGGTGACACTTGCAATTGCTATCATGGCCTATTGCTGCAGCAGCAGCAGCCTGCACATGCGGAACCAGAAATTCCTGCACCGCATCCAGAGGCGTCCATGCTGATATACGAAGTGTTGGGCATTGTTTGTGGGTGTCTAATATGCTAGGCAGCCAAGATGGTTTCCTTCAGCAGGTTTGACGATCAGTTGCAAATCTTCATCTGGTTTTAAAGGTTCCGACCAAACATAGTTTTGCAAGTCCGATTTGTGGGAAAGGGGCCCGGGCCTATACACCAAGCCACGTTTGTGCGGAGAGTATTGGGTCAGGGCTGGCCCTGGTATTTCCTGCGCTGAGGAATGGAACCTGACCGGAGCAGGAGGGGTCCAAACTGCTCTTTTCTGGGGCCTCGAACACTTTTTTTGCTTCAAAGGGAGGCTTTGGTGGGTATGGCAAGGTGGGAGGGAGGGTAGTCACGGGTCATGACTTGGCAAATTGTCTTCCCCTGCTGTGGATCCATTTACTTGTAAAAACAAAACAGGAAACTGGCGAAAGGTCAATATAAGGGGCATTGAGGGCAGAATAGGTTTTGACAGTTTACCCCTATGCCAACGACCAAATTGGTCTTGCGCACCAACACCGCATTTTGTTTCACCTAAAAGGGCCGAAATGCGGATTGGATGCACAGGTTCCAGCCGTCCCGATGTTGACCATGGAGCAGGCGGGGTGCAAACACGTCAGGCTTCTTGACCTGGGTCTGGGGCGGTTTGCGGCTTGCCAATTCTGCGATACCCTGACGAAATTCCTTTTCTCTTGAGCTTCCCTGTTGCCTTTTCTTCTCTTTTCTTCCATGACTTCATCTTGCCATGTTTTGTGAGTGGCCCCGGGGATTGGCTTACGCATAAAGTAGTGAGGGTGGGAATCAACCGCACAACGCTATCACAGATTTTGGTGACTTTCCAGCCTGGGACCGACCCCGTATCATGGCGAAGTGCACGTCCGATTTTGGAGGACTGGGTCTGTCCTTTTCTTCTTCTCGTTTTTGCATGGCCTTGAAGGGAAGCTAAAAGGAAACCAATCACTTTAAGGGAGACACCCCCAACTTTCCTGCAGAGTAAGCGCGAGGACTTGTGTCGGGCGTTTCAACTGAAACTGGAGCATGTGTCTGGGCAAATTACAACCACAGCAATCGGGGATGCGAGCTCCAAGGGCTCCTCACCCGGGGACTCCTGGCTGGTGTGAGGTTCATCTCATAGTTTGCCCAGATTGCGGTTACCCTGCCACCGTGGAACAGGGTGGGGGGGTGTTGGCTTGGACCAGGTGGAAGGATTGGTGGCATGGGTGCCATTTATGCCTGGATGAGGGCTCCTCGCTGTTCATTTTATCGCCTTTTCCGTGTTTAAGTGTGCCTCCTTTGCGTGTGATGTAAAAGGGGACAACATGCGCCCGTGTTTTGGAGCGCTTCTTAGGTTGTTCAGCCCAAAGGAAAGCCACACATATTCCCAGTCCGGGGCTCGAGCGCTCCACTGTTGAGGCGCAGCTGGCAGAAGACGAGCGCGCCGTGGCCGGCAGCTTTGTGGACGGCCTCATTCTGGCCACGCGCTTCAACGGGCGGGGGTTAGTGGAGTCTACAGGCGCACCAAACAATGTGTGTGGCCCAAGCTTTAAGAGGCAGGGGACAGCAGGTTTTTTCTTCTTCTATGTTTCCATTTACCAAGGTTCCATGTTAGGCCTCTAGAGCTGGTTTTTACCTAAAGGTTCGGCTACCTGGTTTAATTGGGGAGCAAAGCATCCACCCTTAGAATTTGGGGAGGGTGAACCCAGGAGATCTCCATGTATGGTTCCATGTTCCCTATGAGCAAGACCAGATTAAAGGAATTGGGGGACCCCCAACTCTCCCCCTTAAGATAGAGTGGGGAGTAAAGAAACATGGCTTTTGTGCACACTCGACCCTTTTAAGACGACTTTCCTTCGGACAGAGGCCTGTGCACCAAGCCATTGTTGTGGTGCGAGGCTAGTTTTCTCGTCACTTGCCTAGAAAACTTAGAAGTGAACATTTCGAGGGGTCCGCAAAGCTACTTTTGGGGACGGGAAACGCGGTTGACCCCCCAAATTGAGCGGGTGATTTTGTCACCCAATGAAGGTTCCTTCGGTCGCTTATTTCAGGTCGGTGAATCCACCTGGTTTCCCATTCCACCTTGGTTGTTATTGAGGAGTACTGGGCGGGTGTTCTTTCGAACAGGGATGTGTATCCGTATCCCACAAATCGAGATTCAGCTTAATGGTGGAACTTGATAAATACCCCCCCCCCCCCCTCAAGGTTGACAAGGTTTGGGAAAATCAGATTTTGGGGGTTCCCCTAGGGGCCTCCCCCTAATAATTGATCTGCAGGACTTGAAGCTTGAGAAGCTTGAGGATTGAGGTTTGGAGGCTTGAGGTTTCTGATCAGCTGCCAGGCTCCTGCAACTTGCTGTTTTAGCAGACAAACTTTTCAGAAAAAGGGACCCTTGGCCAAATTCAAATAGAATCTTCTGGTAGTATCTGTTGAGTAGTAGCCCTTTAGGCTTCCAATTGCTGGGGCCAGGTTGTGGCTTTTGAGCAGGGGCCCCTTGATTAACCAGGGGGGTTTCTCTTATTAGGGGGGGGTCAGGCCTTGAAATGGGGTACCCTTTGTGGCCTTGGCAAACCTGCATTTCTTAAACAGGATGTAGTAAAGAAATTGGCTGTTTGGGAATGCAAACTTTTCAGAAAAAGGAACCCTTGGCCTAAGTAGTATGTATCTGTTGAGTAGTAGCACAACTTGAAGAAGGAAGCACTGAAGGCAGGAGAGGCAATAAAGGAAAGGAGTGAGAGCATTCAGACAGGCTGAGTCATGAGGAAAAGGATGCTGCTGCTGTCTGCTGCTTCAGGATTTTTTCTGGGAGATTGGGGGACGTCTTTAATCAGGGGGGTTTGGAGGTGCCCCAAAAAAATTAAGGGGTGTTTTTTGGCCAAACCTTGTGGGTGCCTTTTAAAGTAGTATTGCCTGGAAATGGTCTGGGGAAACCGGACGTCTTTAATCAGGGCGGGTTTATTAATCATGTTCCATCATTACGTTGTATCACAGTCGAGAGGGTGGTGTGCTAGAATCCACTTCAACAAGTGCCTAGGGCTCCTGAAAGATGCAATTTGACCACCAGAAACCTTACTCTTTCCAACAGACCAACGTGAGGCCGCCCTTTTTTGTGTGACGATGGGTGGGGTAACCCCTGAATGTTCAAGCTCCACTCACTCAGGCTGGCATGGTGCCGCGGGCGAGTCAGTCTGGAGGCATGCGGGCACTAGTCTTTGTTTGGTGCACCCGAATACGTGTTTTTTGGGGGCCCATTGGCTGAGGCAACCCTTAGTTCGTTGTTGGGAGTAGTGTTTTGAAGCTACCCCTAACCTCCAAACCACCAATCCAAACCAGAAAGTAGACGGAAGCTGAGCTGAGGTGGGGGTGGGTCAAAATTCAACCACCAGAAACCCGCAGGTTTTCGTCCTTGTTTCCATTTAGGGTTTCATTTTGGGTACCCATTTTGACCCACAGCCAGGTTCGTTCGGGTTCGGTAGCCACCGTTTTTTGCGGGGCCTCGGGCCTCGAGGCACCTCGCCCATGGCCAGCCTCGTGAACTTCGAGGTGCTCGACCGATCGACCCGACCGAACCGCCCAAGACACGAGGTGTTTGGCATTGGAGGGGTTGACCGCTTGAAAAACCAAGCATACCAACAAAAGAAGGTGGGAATCGCCAAACAAACAGCCTTTTGTTACGCCATGGCAATTGACTGGGGGTCACCGGGTCTGGGTTGTGCAAAGACCTTGTGATCCCAAAAGGCTTCGTAGCTTTCCGTGGAACACGGACGTGGTTTGTGGAAAGGGCTCCCGCACGGCGTGTCCCAGGTTGGTTGTGAGGATAAACTTTGTTTGCTTCAAAGATGTGTATCCAAGATGCTGTTTTTGGAAATCTTCATATCCTAAACATCCTGTGGTCGCATGGAAGATCGAGGGCTTTTGGGTCACTTATAGCACAACATGAATCAGAGTCCTTTGGCGCAGGGGAAGCCTTTCGTGGCCCCTCGGCCTCCCTGGAAGGAACCCCTTTCAGGGTTGTTGTGGTTTGGATCGAGGTTCATCAGAATGACCCTGGGCAGCGTCCACATTACTTACCAAGCTGAAAGATGGGTTGCGCTCCTAGTTCCCATATTGGGAGCATGCATGTTGACCGTGGCTCACATGTGAACAGCCCCTCACAGATTCAGGACGTGTGGTCAATGCTGACGCCACCCGTCAAACTCAGGCAGCTCACCTAACATGTGTGGGTCTAACAGTCTAACGGGAAGCCAAGTGGAGAGGCAGCCACGCGTAGCCAACCTCTCCACGGCCGAGGATGGGCAGAAAGAAGAGCCGAAGGAAGAGCAGGCGGAAGCCCAGGAGGAGCAGAAGGAAGACAAGGAGAGCGTGCGCAGAACAACGACCATCGTTGCTTCAAACAGCCTTTCTTACTTCCTTTATGTCTTTCATGCTGCCTTCTCTGGGGTCCCTTCTCACATAGTGGTTTCAACTGGCACAGATGACGCTTCGGTTGCCCCCCCCCTCCACCGGGACATGTGAAGCCTGCAGCGAGGAGCAGCGGTTGCAGCAGGCAGGGCCCAAGGGTGATGTTCTGTGCATGAGACGCATTTGGTCGGACTGACGTTCACTTCGACGATATTAAAGATTTGTGCTTTGGAGCTCAATCCACCTGCGAACCCGAAAAAGAGGGGGTCCCCCAAAAAGGAGTCCATGTTGGTCTCCAAGAGAGTGGTTGTTTAAGATCCCACCATATATGATATGTATGCGTAAGTGTAGGCAAATGTGGGTAGTATATAGTCTACAAGGGGGTAGGGTTTTCCAGCCTGTTTAAAGTAGTAGGGGTACACTGGAATTGTGGTCCAGTGGAACTTGACCTTGGCCCTCAAACTTCACCCCTGTGTTGTTTCTCTTGTGTTTTTTGCTTAAAAAGGGCAACCCCGAGCATCGCAGTAGCTTCTATTCCTTGTCCCTTTAAGCGCTTCATCCAGGAATGGGAGCTCGCCGACGACCAAACCTCTTGAGGAACGCATATTATATATATATATATATTCGGGATCCTGGGATGACAGTGGGAGCTTCAAGCTTCAAGGCGTCCAAATCATCACTTCGCAGCTTTGGGTTCCCTTTCAATTTTCAGAAAAGATCTTGGCCTGCGCGGCAGGCGATGGGCCCCCTGTCCAACCAGAAGGCGAAGTCATCGATTGTTCATCGCTAGTCCCATTTCCTCCCTTCAACAACGAGGTTAAAGGCTCTAAATATCTGGCCTGTTTATTGAGCTTGGGCCCATGGTAGGTAACGTGCTTGGGGGACACCCGTTTGTTTGGGGAACCAAACAAGGAACAGATCGATCAATTATCATATGGTCTGTGGTTGGTTTTCTTAAAGCTTCCGTGGCGCTTATGCCCAGCTCTCATTTAGCGGGAGTCAAACAGAGCGTCACAGATGCTGGGAATAGTGCTTTTGCGGCCAACCAAACTGCAGTTCTTGGATGCGATGTTCGTGGTTTCTTTTGAAGTCTTGGTGGTTGATGAGGATTAATCCCAGCATGTGCAGGAGCGCGGAACGCAGAGAGTCCGTTAGGAAATGGTGTGCAATGACTTCAGCCAGGTTCCACGCTGCTGGATAGGAGGGGTGAATGATGTTTTGGCTCCTCCAACTTGCAGATAAAGATGCGGATCCTGCAATATCCCTCCAATGGCTGCCACATGACAAAGGAAGTTCACCTGAGCCTTTTTATAGCCCGGGGTTGCAACCAAGCTGCCTATGTCCTAATGGGGAACCAACTCACAAGTGCCTGGACATGTTTCCCCACCGATGTTGATGTCCGCCAAGAATTCCAACCGCTTCAGATTTCGTGCCCGGCGTGTCACTTGCCTGACCGCACCTTTCTGGCTCCTAGGTTCGGGACTCAAAACTTGGCACCGTTCAGGTGCTGACCGCCTTGGTCCAGGCGTCCTTCGAAGATCTGGACTCCAACCGAGACGGCGTCATCACCCGCGAGGAGAGACGTTGAGTCGTGTGGTTTCCCGGGTCAACGGTTGGTAAAACGTCTCAAATCAGGTTGGTTGCCTCCTATAGTGCTAACTGGAAGCACTGGGAATGATGACTTTATGGCTATTTGGTTGGATCTTTGCACTTCAACTTTTTGGGAAACAGGTCGGATTTTCCATTGGACTCAAATGTTACACTTTATTGCAGAGGGGTCAATAGCAACCAAAGACACCTTGAAGAAGCCTTGAGCCCACCCCAAGCCCGAAGGAAACACTAAAGAGCAGCACGATTCGAATGGAGGTTCGCGCTTGAAGCCCCGAGACATCCATCGGAGGAGTTCGACGCCTTTGTGGCCAAGGTGAAGGCCGGCCTGGAGGCGAGAGCTGGGTGTGTTTGGCAGTCGACGCATCACAGGCAATAAATTATGCCACACATGTTATATACATTGTTATAGTACACAACAAAGATATTACACATTGCTGAATATTTTTATACACATGTCGTATTTGTTTTAATGTTGTATATATAATATACACACACACACGCATGTTGGATATAGCTATATGCACATATACATACCCTCTGTATATATATATATATGCAGTCCCCTCCTCAAACCCAGCTCACCTGAAAAGAAAACGGTGGAGGCGAGGTGCAACCGATTGGCTAGTGGTCACAGGAAGGTCCCTGTGATGTTGTCCAAGTTTGGATGCGCGTGTTCCCTTGCAAACCTGTCCTGAAACAGGGAACCCTCAATGAGGGGACTTGCCCTTGTTGCCCTTCAATCCAGCAAGTTGCACCCCTTCATTTTGGGAGGAATCTCCTTTTGACGACCCCTGTTTTCGGGTTTTATGTTGATTTGCTGAATGGAGTCCTGCACGACTTGCTAACCCTTTGGTAAGCGACCAGACCCAACCAAACGGTACGGACATCCGGCTTGATTCTCTCTACACCCCGCGGGTTTTCTGGATTCCAGCTGATCAGTACTCTAGGGGATGTTTCGGATCCAACCCTCGGTATGGCGAACTCCTTCCATGAGCCAGTTGTAGCTATGGTCAGCCGCATTCGCTGGGTCTCCCCTTCTGTTGGACTCCCTGCACGTGTCTTTCCAATCCTTCCCTGTCAACAAGTTTTCAGGATCAGGTTCTGGAGGTATTGAAGCTTGGATGATTCTTGTATAGCCAGAAAGGTCAGACCAAGGCAGCATGTACCTTTATACAAGCTGCAACCTCCAAACTGTTGACAAAGACTTCCATTGAGAATCAATTGCGATTTGTGTGGCCACGTTGACGTGAACTGTCTAAACAAGTAGCGTATTCCAATCTAGGGCCCGGGCGCCCGTTGTCGTCATTGTCGTTGTTGCTGTTGCAGCTGTTGATTTGATGATTCCATGATTCGAGCACGCAAGGAGTACCAAACAGGCAGCAGCAGGGGAAGCTTCAAGCGGAAAGAGCATAAAGAGCGAAACACGGACCCAAGCCGCCGCTAGGAGATGCCTGGTTCGAGTAAGGTATCCCTCAAGCCCAAATCGCAGGCGGCCGACAGCTCGGGCCAGTCGGCAGAGGAGGCGGTGGGAAAAAGAAAGAACTGGCTTCCGGTTGGGTCACACTAGGTGTTTCTCAAACTCATGGTCTACAATGGTTCTGGAACTAACAACCAAAGGGTGCTCCACCATTTTCACAAAAGACATGTAATTTTACACATTCAGGCTTTGCCCCTGATGCATCCAGCCGCAATGGGAGCTCAGAAATCTGGGCATGGGATTCCGGGATTCCACAGATTCAAGTTGGCGATTTGTCGAGTGGCACAAATTCCTTTTCTAGGTCAGCAACTGGGATGACTAAACCAAATTGGGGGCGGGGGTCGGGGGGAAATGAGCCATCTACTTTCACCCAACTGTACTTAGTCGAGAGATTCTGCACATGCGGGCCCCTTTGTGTTCTCAACAGGGGGTCCATATTTTGGGAGCCCTCTGTTTTCTTGATTGGTGTGGGTTTGCCTGTCGGTTTAAAAGGGAACCAGTCATGGTTTAGGTTTGCAAATATTGCCATGTTTTAGTGGCACCAAGCGACAAGATGGCGCTAAGGAAATCAAGAGGGAACCGATGGGTGTTGTTTAGAGTCATATGTTTCTGATCTTCCTATGTTAAGAACCACCTTGTGTGAGGGCTTAGAGCTTGGGTTGCTCTGGGTGCATCATTTTGCCAGATGTTTTTGTTTGTTCTTTACTTTCCTTCAAGTTACATAGCATGGACGTCAACAAACACCTTTTGCCACTCCGGGTACATAATAAATGGAGTAATTGCTTCGGGCTGTGCAGAGATAGTCCGGGGCATGTTGTTTGCCGAATCAATGGCCTCCCTAGGGACTAGTTGGGATCGGGGTTCTGCATTGGGGCTAGGCACCGCCCGCCAGCTCCAGCGAGGCCGATCTGGAATCCGTCGCAGTCGGGTAGCAAGTTTAAAAATGGGTGGTATGCAACAATATCAACCTCTTAGATTTTACCATGGTTTCTCCTTGTGCAAAATCCGCGTCTAGTGAAAATGGGATATGGTTCGCAAACTGAAGCTTCCCAGCGATACACCTTCTTCAGGGCAGTCGATGGCCCAATTTGAATGGTTGTTTACTCCGCTGATGGAAACATTCCCAATTGGCAATACAAGGCGGGCAGTAGCCGACAAACTGGAAGCCAACTCGTGAATACAAATTCTGGTGGTTTCCCCGGAGACAGGCCTATTTCAAAGGAGGTAGTCTAAAGCCCTGAGTCAGCTTAAAGGGGTCTTCTCAAGGCTTTTCGACAGCACCTTATCATGGTGTTAAGAAGTCTTTGGATCCAATTGGAACCTGCACAAGGTGATCCAGTTGTTGCAAGAATTTGGGAACGGGGGCCGAACGGCCCCAACTTGTTACGGGCGAGTTGTGTGAACGTTCAAAGATGAACTTTGTCAAACAAAGCGGCCATTTACCTCTTGGTCTCGGGGTCAAAGAGACAGGTTGGGGGTTCGGTAAAAACGAACGGGCTCCCCCAACTGGGCGAACTCGCGACGCTAGGAGCGCTTGCGCCAGAACGCAGCAGCCACGCTTCTGAAGGCGGCGGAGGATGGGACGCTGGAGGCGGTGCTGAGCAAGAAGGCGGAGTGTGGATGGGCAAAATGGCAAATTCACGATTCGCACCAGCTGGTAGGTGGCTTGTCCATCCGTAGTGGGCAGGTCGTAAGGGGAATTTGTAGACACATGGAAGGCCGGCAGAAACAGCGAGGGGAAAACTGCTAAACTGCTAAACCATCCAGGCCCAGAATGAAAGCCAGGCAGTTTCCCTTGAAACAGATGTTCTTCGCCGAAACCAAAGCGGTCAAGCAAAGCTGAAGGCCACTCCCATGATCTGGCTGAGTCGAAATGTGGTTGTTTTTTACTCGTTTCGTGGCTCTCAAATCAGAAACCTAAAGGATGCAGCGTTCAGGGGAGTATCATGGCCGTTGTTTGAGCAACAGTGGTAGATGCGTAACATGGCCGCTGGTTTTGATCCCATATTTTGACCCGGAACTCTGGCTGATGGGTTACAGAAAGGCCCATCCCAACCTTGGCAACCATGTAAGTACAGCCAAGAGTCAATGGAGTTTGGGCGCTCATGTGAGTGTCCTCTTAGACGCGACCTGTCTCTGTAAACTACCACAAAAGCCGGCGTAGTCTCATATGATCAGAGTGGTTTGCTCCCCTCAGATGTAGCTTTCATTTGGGGCATGTTTGCCCAATCGATCGGGGGTCCCCATGGGGCCAGGAACTGCCCGCCAGCTCGAGCGAGGCCGATTTGGAATCCGTCGGAGTCGGGTGCCAAGGTTGAAGGTTGATGAGGAACATGGGTGGTATACAATTATTTCCACCTCTTTGGTTTTACCACGGTTTCTCCTTGTGCAGATCTGGGTCTAGTGAAAATGGGCTATGGTTAGGAAATTGGAGCGTACCCTAGGGATACACATGGACAAAGTCCGCTGTTGGCGACTCACAGTGCCCTCCGAGTAGTTTTGTGGTCATGTGTTTTCTCGGCCCAAGGGCGCAATTGGCAAGGTGGATGATACCCGACAAGCCGTCCCCGGAGACAGGCCTATGTTCAAGTAAGGTAGTCTAAAGAGCACAGCCCTGATTCAGCTTGAAGGGGTGTTCTCAAGGCTTTTTGCCAGCAGCTTATCATGGTCTTCGGGTCCGATTTGAACCTGCGCAATGTGATCCAGTTGTTGCAAGAATGAGGGGAACAGGGGCCGAAAGGCTTCCACTTGTCACGGGCGAGGTGTGTGAGCGGAGGTGCCGAAGATAGACTGCGTGTCAAATAAAACAGCCATTGCCTCTTGGTTTGGGGGTTTCGCCAAATCGAGCGGGTTCCCTATCTCACCGAACTTGTGACGCCAGGCGCCACATCAGCGCTTGCGCCAGCACGCAGCATCCACGCTTCTGAATGCGGCGGAGGATGGGACGCTGGAGGCGGTGCTGAGCAAGAAGGCAGGGGCCCACAGAAACAGACAGGGGAAAATCCAGGCCCAGAACAAAGGCCAAAAGCGGTCAAGCAATGCTCAAGGCAATGACCATGATCTTGCTGAGTCGAAATATGGTTGTTTTTGACTCGTTTCGGGGCTCTCAAATTTAGAAGCACAAAGGATGCAGCGTTCAGGGGAATATAACGATCCCTGTTTTTTGGAAACCGCCATGTTTCAGCAACAGTGGTACTTAATAGGGCTGCTGGTTTTGAATCCCAGATTTTGACCCGGAACTCGTTTTCAATCGAGGCGGTTTGGGAGCCAAAACCCCAAAAGGGCCAGTTTAGATCATGGTTTGGTTGCCTGGCTTATACATGGTTGCAACCAAGAGTCAATGGAGTTTGGGCGCCCATGTGAGTGTCCTCTTAGACGCGACCTGTCTCTGTAAACTACCACAAAAGCCGGCGTAGTCTCATATGATCAGAGTGGTTTGCTCCCCTCAGATGTAGCTTTCATTTGGGGCATGTTTGCCCAATCGATCGGGGGTCTCCATGGGGCCAGGCACTGCCCGCCAGCTCGAGCGAGGCCGATTTGGAATCCGTCGGAGTCGGGTGCCAAGGTTGAAGTTGATGAGGAACATGGGTGGTATACAATTATTTCCACCTCTTTGGTTTTACCACAGTTTCTCCTTGTGCAGATCTGGGTCTAGTGAAAATGGGCTATGGCTAGCAAATTGGAGCGTACCCTAGGGATACACCTCCTTCAAGTGCAGGGATGGGCTGCTCCTTCAATGTGGATTGACAAAGTCCATTTCGCACTTGAGCCACGATCAAAACCTTTGCAGATGAAGGTGAGTATAAGGGATAATCCCAAACCATAAATGTGCAGCTGCTTTGTAATTCCCTAGGTTTTGAATGTGGCCCACCTGGGAAGGAAGCCCGATTTGAATGGTTGCTCAACCTGCCGTTGGCCAAACAGCGACATTATCGTTTGTTCCAGGCATACCGCGAAGACGAACTGGTGCGAAGTGGATGTTGCCCAGCAAGTGCCCTCCAAGTATATTCGTGGAAATGATTTTCTCGGGGTCCTCAAAAGGCCACAAAATCGGCCAAAGGGCGCAATTAGTCAGGCAAGGCGGGCGGTAGCAAACAAATCGGAGGCCAAATGGACAATACCAATTCCGGTGGGTTCCCATGCAGAGAAAGGCCTATTTTCAAGGAGGTAATTAGTCCAAAGAGTACAGCAGTGAGTCAGCTCAAAGGGGATTGTGTTGAACAAAACGTTCAATTCCCTCTTGGTTTCATGGGTTCGGCAAAAACGAACGGGTTCCCTCTCTCGCCGAACTTGCGACGCCAGGCGCCGCATCAGCGCTTGCGCCAGCACGCAGCAGCCACGCTTCTGAAGGCGTCGGAGGATGGGACGCTGGCGGCGGTGCTCAGCAAGAAGCAGCAGGCGGGGGTAGCGTGCATGGGCAAAATACTGTGGAGGGACGAAATCCTGCACCACTTTGAGACCACGGGATTCCATTGCTTGTTGGTATTTACAGGGGGAATCATCGTTCCAGGGTTTCTTAGGACTTAGGTGGTGCAGGATTCCATCCACAGGATGGCAAAGTCCGATTCGCACCAGCTGGTAATTAGGTCTTTTGTCCATCCTTTTGGGTGGCGCGAAAATGTTGGTCTCCGTGTAAAACCGATGTTTCGTTTATGATTTACAGGGAAACAAGTTGAAACGTGGTCGTTCACAGGGTGCGGTCCTTTTTTGGCCCGCAAAAGCATGTACACCCATGTCACAAGTCTATCTGCAGAAACCACGTGGAACGATTTAGAAACTGGAAAATCATATGGTCCAAGAGACCAAAGCGCCGTCCCGCACGCGTATTTCTCCCTCCTTTGTTCCCGCCTGAGGCGAGGGTGTGTCGTCACGTCAACTAGCCGGAGGTAACCCTGCTCCAAAGTGATGCAGGGGGGTCACCCATTCTTGCCATCCAAAGGGCCTCAATTTGTTCCCCTGTTGTGGGGCTTCAAAGGCAACCAAGGGACACCCCCCCCCTTTGGGTACCCCTATTTGAGACAGGCCCTCAAAAAGCTGGGACCCATGGTTGGTTGACATGCGTAGATGATGCCCACCAAAGGGTGCCAAAGCAAATATTGTTTGTGTCCTGAAGTGGGAGGGCAGGTGCTTGCGGAAATGGAGGTTTGGAAGTTTCGAGATCAACTGAGCCGCACCAACCCCCCCCCCAAAAGAAAAGGGGGCAATTGTAGCAGGTGGTTCTACAGGTTTACTTCGGATGACTTAACCTTTGCAACCATCATAGAACCAAAAGTCAGCTCTGCTCAAGTGGATTTGTCCCGTTCGGGAGCCCCGGAACATGGGGAGGGGGCTGTGCTTTTGGTCTAATCCAAAAACACCACAGAGCTCATTCATGACCTCTCTAATGCACATCCTCTTTTTGACCAAATGTAGAGTCCATAAGACAATTCAAGAAAGCTCTGCAGGACAGCACCAATGGGTGTTTTGTTCGAGACTCAGTACCTTGTTGGGGTGGCTTGAAAGGGAATCCACTGGCCATTTTATCAAAAAAACCCAATGGAAAAGCAGGCCTCATGAACATGACCAAACGACACAGCTGGCGAAGATGCCGCTCCGCGTTGCCTGATCGCTGACAGGTTCAGATGGATCCACGACTTCAGGCGCAGGGGCTGTTTGTGTGGGCCGAGAAACCACGAAGCAAAACGGAGATCAACCACAGATCCGGATTCACGAAAGGTACTTGGAGGGGCAGGGTACTTAGTTGTCAGTGGCCGGAGTTTTTGTAGCTCGCTTGGACTTGCAACCATGTGAGTAATACTTAATCCGGTCCCATCCGGTACCCCTAATAAACATGCCGCTCTGAAGAAGAATATTGGTCTGAGGGCGGAACAGTATCTATTAATTGGGCACATTGCGGCATTCGGGGGTTGCACTAAAACCCCTGTCCAAATGGGGTCCCCCTCTTCGGGCCTCAGATACAGTTTCCGAGCAAGGAACTTAAACAGCAGAAACAAATGTCATTCGGCGGGAATCTGGCTGGTTGAGAATGTGTTTATTTAGTATTGGCTAGTTCTAGTTTAGTATTGGAATAGAAGAAACACACATACTTGTTTTAATAGGTCGTATTTATTAATAGTTAAACAGATTACCAAGTACCCTGCTCTTCAAGTACCTGTCTAGCCTTTCAACTTCTGAACTGAGGGGCCAGAGGGGTACGATGCGTTGCAAGCGAGCGAGACCAATTGAAAGGTGCCGGCGTCCTTGAAAAACCAACACACGCGGGCTAAATCAAGCGATTCATTGGCCTGTGAACTCATTCCCGAAGTTGGATGTTCCACGTTTTGGGCAGACCGTTTTGAGTAAGTAGCACACATCATGTTTGGACTTTGTTGGGCCAGGCCACTCAAAGAGTAAGTCACGAAATTTCCCCGCGTAAATTTGGATTTGGTTGACCGAGTCCTATGGTCAGGGTCCTTTCTTCAGGTCCGGTTGGTGGTTTGGTTTGGGGGTAAATGGGAAACCCCCTAACCACATCTAACCACCAAACCAGCAATCCAAATCAAATGGAGGGAAGCTGCGCAATCAGGTCCTCTTTCAGGAATTCCTTGAGTGGTCGCAAGGGTGTTGCACAAGGACCAAGCTTCAACATGGTTGTGGAAACAGGTTCTCGGGGCGCTTCTGCGACACCAAGGGAATCCTCTTCAAAGTGATATTCGTCATGGGAGTGACCCATGTTGGTATCAGACAGCAGATGATTTTGCACAACCATGAGCTTCAAAGCACAACTCTGTTTTTGCAGGAATCCGCGGCATGTGCAGGCGGAGTGTGAGCACGCAGTGTCCGGCCGGCTGGTAAACACCATCGTGGCGGCCGGCATCTTAGTCTGAGCTCACATCTCAGTCTGAGTCGGTTCCATCTTCTTTTCCTCCCCTTTGAGTGAGGGTTCCCTTTTAGAATCAACCAGCCAAGAAGCCGTGATCTTCAAAGGACAAGGCCGGCCAGTGGGTTCTGGCAAAGCACTTGTTTCCTCGTTGTGGGTTCCGCTGAATGAACATCAAGCAGCAAAAGGGCAAGGGACAAAGCCAAAGTTTGGGTGGCTAACCGAGGTAACCCTTAATTATTACTTGGTGGTTTGGATTGTTGGTTCAGGGATTTGAAGCCTTGCTTCTTGTAGAGGGGAAATGAGAAACCACTTCCTCCGATCCACCAATCCGCCAATCCGACTGGGAAGGTGATAAATCTGACCCGGTGCCTGGCTGCACGCTTGGAAGGGGAAGGTGCTTGGCAGGATGGCTTGAAAGTCAGGAAATTAGAAATCTTGAGAGGCATGAATAGATAGACAGAGAGGGAGAGAGAGTGTGAGAGAGAACGTTTTATTGAGGACACGATGCCCCGGCCATCGCTGTCGGGAGGCGCGCTCTTGTCAATTTGCTCCAGGGGCCCCCTGAGGTTTTTTTAGGAGGGTCACCCCTCACAAAATCACAACCGCTTAGTAAGAGAGGCAGGAGGCAGAGGGGTTTGATGGAACCGGTCCTTGGACGAGCCGTTGCTCAGAAGTCACCGGCGAATCAGAGGAACTTCTGGGAACCCAACACTTTGGTATCAGGAAACCTCGGAACTCGGAACATATCAACTATCAGGATTATAAGGAACTTAGGGAAAGTTGATTTTCTAGTATACATAGACATGTGCTATATAGGCCTTTTTTCCAAGCCCGGTCACACGTTACAGTCACACCAACACGTGTGTGAGGTCGCTAACCTTGTTTCGGAATATAGGATAGCACCCCCACAGAGGGGTGAAGCCTCGGGAACCGTATGAAGAAGGTTCCATGATGAACCAAGACAATAAGTTATAGATTGGTAAGCCTTTACGATGACTTGTTTATACTACGTATGTATAGTAGAAAATACGATGTGCACAATATGAGGCACGTTTTTGTTGTTTTCCTATTTTATGATTATGGTCTATCTCCTGTCCATTCTATTTCTGAGCTTCTAGGACAGACACACATCATGACCAAAAATAGAAGTCTGTCACCAAGGGCTTGACATTTTCATCCAAGTTCTCAGGGTCTAGTATCCCAAGCTTACAGACGCTTCCAACGAGTGATGGAAGGAAGCAGGAGCCACTGGCGAGGGAGCCAGGTAATTCCTGTTTTCGATGAAACAGGTTGCACTTGGATTCTCAGGGGCCAAAATTCGACGCGATGGTGTCGAATAGGAGCTCTTGACCCGAACACGCCGCAGGCACCTCTCCAATGGTCAGCTCTGCCCAGACGGAGGCGAGGAAACATGCCTCAGAGCGCGAGTGCTTGGGCTTGAAAACTACCAGAGTAGCTACCCACATGGGAATGTCGTAACTTGACCTGTAGAACTCCGGTGGGTTTGGTGGAGTCCGAAACTTGCCGGGGGGGGGCCTGGTTTGGAAGCCATACGTTAAACGAACAGGTACAGGTAAACGATCCTATGATAGTGTAAGCAATGCTGTTGCGTGCTAAACTACGCAGTGAGTAGTGGTTTAGGCAAGCCATGTGGATGGACAAGCAAGTCATTGGCAACCAGGGCCAAAAACAACTCAACTATCAGCAGAGCTGGCGATATTGGTTTCATTCCATGCTATGACTGGCTCGTGGCCGGATAGTGAGATCAGTGGCAGTCAGGGTCGGGCGGCAGCATCCCCGACTTGCTTCTGGTTGCTACGAACCATCCGGAAAAAGCTCAGCCCCTTTTGTCCTTGGAAGCTCAGCCGCAGTCCTCTGGGCTCTTTCTAAAATCGCAGATGGATTCCAGTGCCCAAAACCCCCCACCGGGCCAAAAACAACCTTTATAGCCATGTTTGTAAGACTCACCCATCCTCTTTCCTGTCTGGAACTCTTCCTACTTTTTTGAGTCCACCAAAGCCTCATAGCCGCGTTCCAGATTTCAACCCAGTCGCCTTTCGTGAGCACGCAAAATGGCAACCTTTGATGATTTGATTGTGAGGGGGTCCGCATCCCATTGCCACCTGTTTAACTCTTATTGCATTTTTGGGTTTCCTTCATTCCCGCCTTCAACGTACAAGAAGTTAGCTTTCTGCAGGTCCCCCAAAATCCCAAATGGTGGATGTCCTTTTGGTTTCCCGTTGAAACCACGCCAAAAAGGGTACCCTCAAAAACAAGACACGCCCAACTAGGGATTTGAACCCCCAAGATGGTTTTCTCTTCATGGCTGGCACGCCACGCCGCTTGCAGATTGGCGTGAATGTGATCAACACAGCCCAGTGGCACGCCCGCCGGAGTTTGGAGTCTTGGTGCGCTGGCACTGAAGGTTAAGTCCTGGGCATGTGTAAATTCCCATTATCCAGTTGCACCATGTTCCCCTTGTTGTTTGGCTCTTAAAACATGGTCAACCCAGGAAGGGGATCCCTGTCACTCGGATCACAAACACGTGTTGCTCCCCCCATCAAAATCAACCGAGGGCCCAAATTACTGAAAGGGCACCATCCAAACGCTGGAGAACATGTCTTATTTCGGATTGCTCTTTTTTGGTTTCCAGATTAATCTGCAAGGGAGTAATCAAACGAAGGACTATGCTACTCAGAGCTGAAAAAAACACTGCTTCACAGTAAAATCGGTTCACTGTATGGGGGATTCCCTCGATGAATAGGAGAAGTTAAGATGCACATCACAACGGTCCAAGACTGACTAAAGTGGTCCGAAAATCGGGGCCCGAAATATGGTGGGTTTCCTCTAGATAGTCGGAAACCAAGTTGGGAACCGCCCTTTAAGGCTGGTTACCTGCTATAGTGATTGCAGGGATACAGGGTGAACTATATAGCAGTTCCGTCCACACTTTGCGACGGCTGGTTTCCTTCCGCCAAGACAGTGTCCACCAGCGCACGCACACACACACACCCCCTTGAAGGACCCTCCAATGGAGAACCCAATCTCGGCCGTTCAAGCAGTTTGTTTCGAGCAATCGAAAAGGAGTGGTTCTGCGAAGCCTCTAGCTGTACGTCTGCACTTTTGGACCTGGGATCGGAACCTAAATTCAGCTGTACCTCCCAAGTCCAAGAGTTGCTCAGAGATGCAGCTGGCGTTGCCTGAAATCCTAAAATTATAAAATCCTTTGGTGTTCCACTGCAACTACAGATTGGGATTTAGGATCCCTCCATTCAGCGACACTGGTCTTTCGACCCCCAGCCCATAAAGCAAAAGTTAAAGTGGCAGCAAAGTAAGTTCGGGCTTCAAAAACCGAGTACCCGTTTTAAACCAGTGAGGTTCATACAAGGCAACAGCTCGTGCCGCTCGAAATCGCCGAATCGCCCAGCTTGCGCCAGGCGCAAAGTGAAGGCCGAGCTCGAGGCCAAGATGGAGACGGCGCGGGCCGTAAATGTCGTGATTTTGTTCGAGGATGCAACACCTCTACTGGGTGTGTCGTTTGTAGGGCACCCCTCAAAATGGTGGGTTGTCTTTTTGGGTTCCTATTGAAAGCCATCCAGGGTACCCTCAAAAAAGGACACTCTGTTGGCAATTGTAGCAGGTGGGGAGGTTGTAGTTTGGTCTACATAAACCAAGTATGATACAAGAGCCACCAGAGCAGACAGGCAGCCACATGTTGGAACAGAAAGTCAGCCATGGTAGGTGCCCCAAATATTATCTAGAACTTAATCGGGAACACCTGCAGACACGCCTGGCGGATATAACCCCCCACCAGAAGGTTGTCCGTCAACTGTACTTGTAGGGTCCCCAATTAAGATTCATACCTGCGTGGGCACGGTCCGTATGCACTGTTATCTACTGTAGCAAAAGGGACGACTTGGCCCACACTCGCCCCATGTATTTGTCAAAATATTGGCCGTCGCTGATATACCCTGTATGCCCCTTGCATACTCCTCATATGTCCCGTATCGGCTGATTACCCCGTGCAGAATGGTGTAACTACCATTCCCAGTATCCTGAAAAACATGTTGTGTGGTCCCTCACGGCAGAGGACCTCCCCCCAAGTTGGGGCCAGTGTGCTTAGCAGAACTATCCCTTTGAGAGACTTAGTCAACCCTCTTTGAACAGCGGATTTGACTTGTGCCATGGTCAACACGTCCTTTTTATTTGAGGTTGGTAGAGATGGGCATGGAACCTGTTGATTTAGACAACCACGATAAGGATCCTTCCTAAGGGAAGTATAACCATGGTCAACACAATGGAAATCCTGGATTGGTAAACCCTGGTTGACTTTGATCGGGAGGAGGTGTCCCATCTAAGAGGAGCTCCCTGACTAGTGGGCGGTAAAGCGCAGCCCGCCCCTAAAAAAACGATCTGATGGTGTCAACATGGAGTTGGACACCAGGCGGCTTTGAACAACTGGGTGAAGACCCAGCTTCAGTCCACCTTCGAGCAGGCAGGGAATTCGGACCCTAGTCCTCTAGCTTTCCTTTTCAATGTCACAAAAGGCCTGGAAAAGTGCATGTTCAATAAACAACCCTCATTGTGGTGTGTTTTGTGGCTTGATGGTAGCCCTTTGAGATTGATGAGGGACTGTCCCAACCAGAAATAGCAGCAAGAAGCTCTCTCTCTCTCTCTCTTTCTCGTTAAAATCGGTTGTTACTTTGCTTACAAGTGCAAGTGCTGTAGTGTTCAAACAAACAGTCAACCAATGTAGTCTGCAGCTGCCAACCTTTTGACTCATGCGGAGTAGTAAGCTCAAGGCCTGCGGTAGTGAACATACATGCAACAAGAGTGCAAAGTGAAGCATGCAGTTTGACACGGCCCCTCAGTTAAAAGGTCTTTGTAGTACCTTTTCAACTGAAGTGCAAAACATGGATTGACAGTAGTGATGAAAACCATTGTTGTTCATCAATTCTACTGCATTGGCAAAAGTAGTGACCTGCGCTCAGTAGTTCACGCTGTTCAGGTTCCAGCTCGATGTAGGGCGCTGGACGGAAGTAGTGAAGGCAGGCACTCGTTGTAGTAGAGCAGGAGCTCAAAAATGTAGTCCCCATTTCTGGGTGCGGTAGGCTTGGACCATCTGTAGTCGACTGTCCAAGGTCGCATAGTAGTTAGTGGTGAAAAAGGTTGTCATGTAGTTTGGAGCTCCCCGTAGTCGCGCATCATCAATCTCGGGACACGACGTGTGTTGGTCGTAGTCCCGTAGAAAGCGGTGTAGTAGTGCTTTGTGGTGTTGTGTGAGGTTGGTCATTGTGAGTAGTGTGAATCCGTAGTATTGGATGCTTTTGCAGAGGATTGTAGTGATTGCTTTGTGCTGGAAGTCGTGTAGTTGGTCTCGGTTGTAAAGGTAATGGAGTAGTTCAGGTAGAAGTAGTGGCATGTGGTAATTCCAAACGTAGTTGTTCCTGAGGCTGTAGTTGTCAGTGAAGGTGGTCATGTTGTAGTTCACCTTGAAGATGGTCTGTGGCAGTGTTGTAGTCGGGAGGTAGTAGTTGTGTTGTACCGACATCATGTAGGAGATGTAGTCCCTTGTGAAGTGTAGAAATTGTCCTGAAGTGAGGTACCTCAGGAGTAGTGGTTGTTCAATCTGGAGTTGGATGATGACGTAGTTGGTGTTGTCGCCAGTTGTAGTGTGGAGTGAAGTCGTGTGGTAGTAGTGGACATTGGCTGCTTCAGGTAGTGAAATGCTGAGCAGTGTAGAATTGTAGTGTGGCATCCGAAGATCTCCAGGGATGCAGTGAATGGGTCGTGTGTAGTCCAGTTGTGCCAGTGGAGTAGCTTGTTGTTGTGAGAGTAGTTGATACTCTTCAAGTGTAAATGCAGTGAAAAATTGAGTGTAGGGAATGTTGTCGGGCAGTGGTGGTGCAGTGGTTGTCTGGTGCTCAGTGATGTGTAGTTGGTCCATCACTGTGGTCGGGTTGTAGTAGACGGTGTTGCCGGGTGTAGAATGGTTGAAGTGGTAGTTGGAGTCGTTGTAGGTTTGAGGTGGTGGAGTTCCATGGTCACTGGAGTCTGTAGTGACCGCCACCTCAGGTGTAGTCGCCCTGTCGGGCGTAGTGGCGTCTCCCATCGTAGCATCTGCAGTAGATGGAGCGGCCATGGCTGCAGTGGAATGCAAAATGTAGTGAAACGGGGCAAAACAAATGAGCCTAAGTAGTTGCTACCAGGCAGTCGGCGAATGCAGACATGTAAAACAAACAACTGTAGTGTTGACTCAAGCCGCCAAAAGTGCAAGTGAAAGTACATGTAGTTACTGTTACTTACATACCAAAAGTGTCGTGTTACATGTAGCTACTTACATACATGAAATGTCCAAAGTCGTTGTTGTTGTTGTGAAACTGCTGTGCTGGTCGTTCGTAGTGCTAGATGCGTATTCCAATGCTCTGGATGAGCCTGTGTAGTGTTTCTTTGCTGATGTATTTGGTAAACAAATCTGCGCTGTTGTGGAGTGTGTTGATCTTAAGGATTCTGATGATGTCGTGCTTGATGAGGTCTTGTGTGTAGAGGAATTTGAGGTCGATGTGTTTTGCTCGTTTGCTAGTGCCTTGTCGTGTAGCAATGCTCTTGCCTGCTGTGGAGTCTGTGTGGATGCGTAGGTTTAGCTTGCTGCAAATGTTGGTTTCAAGTAGGAAGTTTCTGAGGTGTAGTCCCTCATTAACTCCTGTGCAAATGGCGTAGAGTTCAGACTCTGCTGAGCTAAGTGCTATTGTAGCTTGTGTTCTGCTGCCAAATGCAACTGTTGTTCCTAGAAAGATGATGTTGAAACCTGAAGTTGATTTCCTGGTAGTAGGGCATCCTGCCCAGTCGGCATCGACATGAACGTCGAGATCCAGGATGTTGTTGGTGTTTGCTCTGAGTGTTGTTGTTGGTTCTATGGTGAATTTGTAGTGCTTGGTGCCGTGCAAGTAGCGTAGTAGATGTTTGACTCTCTTTTGTGAAAGTTCTGTAGGTGCTGTGAGGTCTCGTGCTAGTTCTTTTGTGGAGTATGCAATGTCTGGTCGTGTGTATGCTAACCATTGAAGTTTGCCAACAATTCTTCTGTACCTTTTGTGTTGTTCGTGGTCAAGTAGTGCTTCATCTTCTATTGTTGGTTTGTAGTGTGCAATTCCTGGAGTGTTTACTGAGTTGCAGTTGTTCATTCCAGACTCCTCGGTCATGTTGTCGATGTAGGAGTCCTTTAGTCCAAGATTGCAGTAGTTGCCGAAGTGGTCGATGTTTCTTCCAAGAAATTGTTGTGGTTTGCCAGGTTCGAGGTAGCCGATGTGCTTGAGTAGTACCTGCTTCTGGACGGCCTCGAAAGTGGAGTCGACTGCGGTCTTGTCTCCAAGTACTAGTAGATCGTCCACGTAGACCATGATGTAGCAGTCGCGAGTCGCATTGGTGTAGACGTTGGGTTCTGACTTTAGTCTTACAAAGCTGAGCTTTTGTAGAACTTCAGCCAGGTAGTCCTGCCATGCTTTCAGTGAACTGCGTAGTCCACACATGGCTTTCTTTAGTCGCCAGATTTTGTCCTGTTGTGGACAAAGTTCTTTAGGTGGCCAAAGGTAGACGTCACGTTGTTTACCGTCGTGGTCTTTTGCGATGGGTGCGTGTAGAAATGCTGTAGAGACGTCACCTAGTCGCGCGATCCAGTTTGGTCGTGACATTTGTAGTGCGAGAAGTGTCCGGAGTGTCGTGAACATTGGTGTAGAAGCGTAGACGGAGTCTTCGTCCTCAATCTTCTCGGTGTAGCCTTTTGCGACGATTCGGCTTCGTACTCCTTCTTTCTGTGTACCCATCTTGTAGGTATCGCTTCTCTGATGACGTTGTCGTTGACGGTAGACGCATCTACTTCGTCGTAGACGTCGTGTAGTTTCATTTGGTTTGACTCGTGTTTCATTCCTTCCAGTAGTTGTGTTTCGTCGTAACCTTCGTTGTCGAAGATTATGGGTTGGTCTTCTGAGGTGTCGTCGTTTGTGTAGGGAGTGATGGATTTTCCGTTGGGAAGTGTCACTGCGTTGATTTTCTGTCGTAGTGGTGGTGGTTCTTTGGTTGCTTGCTCCGTTGATCTGATTGTAGTGTCCTTTGAGGTCTTCTGTGCTTTAGTTGGTTGCATTACTTCTTCCGGAGTTAAACGTCGTAGTGTTTGTCGAGGTGGTGCTGGTAGTGGTGGATGTTGTCGTCCAGTTGGTGAAGTAGCCATAGGACTATCCGGTAGTGGTCGTGAACTTGACGTCGATGTGGACGGAAGTCGTGGAGGTGGTGTAGTGCGTTGTTGTTTTGTTGCGGGTTCCGCAACGATGTCGTCCGTAGCGTTCGTTTGTTGTCCGAAATCTTGCGTGGACCTTCTTTTCTCTGACGGTTGTAGTTGCGTATCCAACAGTGTTGCGAACGATGGGTTGTAGGTGTTCCGTCGTGGTGCCCATGGTGTGCCGGAAACTTTGTTCAACAGTGCGAGGTCGTATTTGAAGTCCGGTTGTAGTCTCCGTACTGTTCGTACCTTTTGTACGCCTGATTCCGTTGCGACGTAGTTTTCTCCGGTTTCGGAAACTTTTCCGAGCCAGATGCATTTCTGCATCCGTAGGTCTGCTTTTGGAAGTTTCTTGTGTTGTGGTGGAAGGTAAAGTAGTGTCTCGCCAAATTCGCAGATTGCTCGCTCGTAGTTTCTTCCCCAGCGGCGTTCAAAGCTTGTGTAGCCGTCTGAGTGAATGACGTAGCGATTTACCGTCCATGCTGCATGTCGTACTATCCAAGGTAGTAGACAGTGCTTTGTGGACATCGTCATGCTGTAGTTGCTTTCAACCTGAGCTTTGACGACGCGGATTTGTCCGAGAAGTGTTCTATGTAGTCGCTCAACGCTTCCTTGACTGTTGCTGCTGTAGGAAGGTGAATGTCGTACACTCATTGTGCCGACTTTTGCTGCTGTAGCTTTTAGAAGTGCGTTGAGTGTGTCTTCGTTGTCGCTTTGTAGTATGCCTTGTGTTCTTCCGCACTCAAAGATGAATGCTTGTAGGTTGTTGACCATGTAGTCCATCATTGATGATTTGTCTGGAACCAATACTGCCATACACAGTTGTGTAGTAACATCAACTGCTGTCAGTACCGGTGTGGTCTTTGGGTCTTGTTGTGACTTGATGTAGGCAAAGTCTACTTGAATGACAGGTTGTCGTGATTGTTGTTTCTTGTAGTTGTCTTGGCGTCCTTTGCCTTGAACGCAAATTGGACACCAGTTTCTGTATGGTAGATGTGTAAGGTTGTGTTCTGCTATTTGTTGTGGAGTGGGCTGCTGTGGTTGTCGTAGTCCTCTTGCTCTGTGTGCTTCATGATGCTCGTGTTGTTGTTCTTCATCGTGGTTCTCCTGGATGTACTCGTAGTCTTTCTTCACGGTAAACCTTGTTGTTCCTTTCCATTGAAATGGTAGTGCTGCGTTGCCCATGACTGTCCAGTCATCTTTGCGTTGTGAAACTTCTCCAAAGTTGTTGTGAGTGATTGTAGTTCTGTGAGGTTCAAGTGTGTTGATTGGTGGATGTCCTGGTCCATCTGTTGGAGTGAAGAGAGTTGTTCTAAGCCTTGTGTGGTGTCGTATCCAATGTTCACCTTGTCTTTCCCAGTAGTCTTGGTTGTCCTCCTGTGCTGTGAGTGGTTGGTGTGTCCATTAGCCGTTGTGGTTGTGAGCTCTGCCTTGTTGGTGTGGTCTTTGATGTTGCTCTGCGTGTAGGTGTCATCTTTCTTCCTAGTCTGGTTTCTCCAGTCCAGTTGTCACCTTCTAGTCTTTGTTGTAGTTCTTGCTTGGAAAGTTGTGTTGGGTTCTCTTGTAGTTGTTCTTGCTCTTGCCCTTGTCTGTTGATGATGGTTAGTCGCCAATCATCTAGTTCTCCTTCTGGTATTGGGCAGCCACTGTTGTGTGGTGTGAACAGTGCTTTGCGTGGTCGTTTGTGTACTCTGACGGCGTAGTCACCATCAAGTTTCCAGTAGTCAGTGTTTCCACCAAGGATCTGTCGTAGTCCTTGGTCTGTGTGTGTGAGTGGTGCGATTAGTTCTTGTTGTTGTGCTGCTCCCTCTGTAGGTTGAATCACAGCAATGGGTTTTCCATTGTCTGTAGTCATTGGGTAGATGTCGAATCCTGTAGGAATGTCGATCTTCTCTGCTCGCAGGTAGAAAAGTCCTGAGTGTCTTATGAGGTGTGCTTGTTGTTGTCCATGTGTGATGGTGCAGTGTCGTGGAGTGAAGTCAAGTCCATATCCTCTATCAAGTAGTCTTGATGCGCTGAGGATTGGATACTTCACATCACAAACGTAGTAGGGTATCATGATCCTGAAGTTGTCCTGCTTGTAGGGAACGTACTTGATGCCGTAGACTGGAATCTTCTTGTTGGTCACCGTGTAGAGTTGTGGAACTGATTCTCCACAGGGTCGTAGTGGAAGATCCGGTGCGTAGCCCTTTGGGCAAACATGTGTAGATGCTCCTGAGTCGATCAACAGGTGGTGGTATGACTTGAAGTTGGAGTACATGATGTAGTGGGTGATAGTGTCCTCAATCTTCTTGTTCCTTTGTTGTTGTCTTGCTGCTGCTATGTCGAAGTGTAGTCTTCTTGTAGGAATTGTTGAAAGCTCTTGCTGTGGTCGTTCCATGATGTTGTGTGTGTTGTTCTCTTGCCAAGTAGTGATTTGGATTTGTGCTTGTGTAGTCGTGATTTTGCTTGTCTGATGTGTCCAGTGGTGAGGTGTGACTCGTTGATGCCTCCAATGTAGTTTGCTGTGTCCTCATAGCTGTTGTCATTCCAATCCCAGCTGTTGTCATAGTCGTAGTCGTTCCAGTTCTCCTCCATGTAGTTCACCTCATGTTGTCCTTCTTCTCCTTCGTAGTACCAGTCCCAAGTGTCGTTCACATCCTGAGGTAGTTCATCATTGTTGTCGTGATCTGCTTGTTCTGGTTCTAGTGGATGTAGTTCTTCTCCTTCTCCTATGTGCCATACCGGCACTCTGCAGTCTTGTGCCCAGTGGCCGGGCTTGCCACATCGATGGCATGTTGTGTAGTTGTTGTTTCCTTTTCCTTTCGATTTGCTGTAGTTTCCTTGGCCTTTGTAGCCTTTGCTTGATCCATATCCTTTGGATCCTGAGTAGCCTTTTCCTTTGCTCTTGTTGTATCCTCCTTTGTTGTAGTTTCCTTTGCTGCCTTTGTCGAATCCTTTGTAGTGTCCTTTACTCCTGTACTTGCCTTTGCTCTTGCTTCCTTTGTAGCCGCCTTTTCCTTTTCCTTTGCCTTTGTAGCTTCTTCCTTTCCTCCATATGTTGTCAACATCCATTGGTGCAGTTCCTCCATTGTAGTTTGTTCCTACTGCTGAAGTAGATCTAGTGAAGGCTGAAATCGTTTTGTAGTAGTCCAGGATGAGTGCTCTGATCTCGATGTAGTTCGTGATCTGTCCAGCTCGCAGTTGGAGGTGTTGCTGCAGTGCTCCTTTGGTTTTGTTGAGTAGTATTGCTATTTTGATTCCATCTGGTAGTGCTGTTCCATTGTCTTTCTCGTAGCGGTTGATGTCGTATTCCCATTGTAGAAATTGTTCTTCAAACTGCGCTTCGTTGAATGTGGGTTCCAGTAGTTTGGTAAGGTAACCAACGCTCCTTGTTCCTACTGGTAGGCTGAACCTGTTGTGTAGTAGTCGTAGTGTTTCACATCCGTTTGCGTTGTAGCGGTTTTGCCTTACTACTGTAGCTGCTGCTCCCTGACAGATGTTGATGAGGATGTAGTGTAGATCTCTGGCGAGGTCTACTGCTTTGCTTGCTTGTGTAGGGTCGAGTATGTGTGTTCTGATGTCTGTGTCCTCAATCTGTCGTGTAGCCACTTGTGCTAGTTGTAGCACCAGGTCGAAGTCTCGGTCTATGAGGCCGAGGTATGCTTGTAGCTTGAACAGCCATTCTTCATACTGGGAGTAGTCACCAGTGAAGAAGGGTGGTGGCAGTTTGTATCTATGTAGTCTCTGAACGTCGTTGTCTTGTTCTGTTCCTGCTCCCGTAGTCGTGGCTCCTACTGTGTCTGCTGTTGGCCCGTTCTCTGCTCCTGTAGTTTGTTGTGCTGAGGCTGATGCTGCTTCTCCTGACATGTCGTAGTAGTTTGGCATGTAGCTGCTGTTGCTGTGGTTGTAGTACTTACTGCTTACTGGAGCTCCCCTATGTTTAGGATCTCAGCTCCGCTACCACGTTAAAATCGGTTGTTACTTTGCTTACAAGTGCAAGTGCTGTAGTGTTCAAACAAACAGTCAACCAATGTAGTCTGCAGCTGCCAACCTTTTGACTCATGCGGAGTAGTAAGCTCAAGGCCTGCGGTAGTGAACATACATGCAACAAGAGTGCAAAGTGAAGCATGTAGTTTGACATTTCTCTGGGTTTTCGGCAGTCTTCTTTGGTACTAATATGTCATTTTGAACTATTTTATTGTTTGGTTGACCACGAGGGTGTTGATCAGTTCAGTCTTCGTGTGATTCATCTTCTTCCGCTTTATTGGGGGTCTTCTCCAAAACGTGCCGGTTCCGCTACAGATTATAAGTCAACAAGGGTTTCACATACCTGGATTCGATTCCTGGCTTCTATTATCAGCCCTGAAAGGGCACCCATAAACAAGACTCCCATTTTGGGTCGACTGTCATGTCTCGCTTAGCCATTTGAGAGGTTTGAATAGGACGTATGCCCTCTTGTGGGATTTTTAGTTTATGACACAAGACAAACACGAAACAACATCAAGTGGCTTTCAGATGTGTTTCCTTTTTTTTGCGGTTTGCAAAATGAAGAAAACGATAACGCAGCATGGCGTCCTCTGTGCTTAAAGGCACAGCATGTGGGTGCGTCTTTCTGGAATTCCCTTAAAATCCAACCAAAAAGCCGGGTCCTCAAGAAAAGGCACCTCCATCTCGCCAGGGTTTGTATACATTTGTGTGTGTACGTAAATGCACACATAATAAATGGGTATATACGTAAGGATTGAAGATTGCCCTTGAACAGCCTAGCCAAAAGCCATTGGTTCTGGTGGCGAATTTCCGAACACTCCTGGAGATGTCCCTGACAGAATTCAGCAACATGAATTGCATGGCCAAATCGGGCCAAATGTTATTATTATAACATAATTATATAGAATATTTAAATTAGAAAACTAAAATAAACAAACTTTGTTTGATGCCATCAAAACTCAAAACAATCTTCACATGGGGTGTGTGGAAGCCTATGGTTGGCCGGTGTCGAGGTTCCAAACCCGTGCCTTAGAGAGCTGGGCGGAAACGAATGGAATGAGTCGGGACCCCGACACAACTCCCTCCTTCAACCCATTTGTCCGCGCAAGCAAACCCGAGCTGTTTGTATGAAGCAGGTCTCCTTTGGGCGACCCCATGGCTTCGGAGATAAAAATCAAGTGGTCCCGCCAGAAAGCACCCGAGCCTCTACTCCCCAGGGCCTAGAGGTTCAACCTGAAGGGAGCTTTGCGGGACATCAAGCTGACCCTTGACCCTTGGGAAGGGCGGCAACGCTCCAATCAAACAGCTTCCCGGATTCCCTTACAAACGGCCCGGCACATGCCGACACAAACAGCGGAAATTTGGCCGGCTTTGAATGCTACTGTCGCCTGTTCCCCGTTTGCGCCACCCAGCAAACTTTGTTGGTTCTTCTTTCGCCGTCCCCCTTCAGTGCCAACCAAGTGGGACCCCTGACCGGCCAAGTCCGGGCCGGGCCTGGGCTCAAGCCTCAGCCGCGAGGGAATGCTTGAAGGGTGCGTTTGGTTTTGGTGATGCTAAAGCCTGAATGGATTCAGGCAATGTGCGGTGATGCGGAAAGAACGTCTTCATGCTGAAGCAAAAGAAATGAGGGGGGGCGGGGGCTGCGCGATGTTCTTCACAAACGCCCACTGGCAACTGTCAGGCCACGTGCTTTCTGGTACTGCCTTGTGCCTCTGAGGTCGTTCCAATTGTCCGAGGATGCCTCTGTTCAACCTTGTGGCCCGCAGCTCCGCACAAAAAGGGCCTGAAAACCTGCAGAACAGAGTCGTCAACACCTGGCGAACAGGCAGTGGGAATCCAATGTCACCAATTGCATTGGCCAGGGTCGTCTACGGCCAATTCCCAGAGAGCGGCATCCATACCGTCGGTTGCCATAAGATGCGCTGAACCCTGGAAGCACCCGAAGGTTCGGAGCTTGACCGGCAAATCTCCAGCATGTTGGCTTAAATTCCTGCGGCTTCAACCGCGAAATGAAGATTTGAGCCAGGGGGTGACGAAGGGCCTGAGCCTTTTCGACGCAGGGCCCGTCCAACTCGTGGCACGAGTGCCACCTCCAAAAGTGGCACCAGCCAATGGCAACTTACGGAGAAACCCAGTGAGCCCCACGTTGAAATTATGGTTGGAACATTTGTTGATATTTGCAGGGGAATCATCACTCCAGGGTTTCTTAGGTGGTGAGACACTCCCAGCCATAGATGGTTGCGGCCGCCTCTCAATTCTCAGAGTTCTGGGGATCGACCATTTTGATTATGACTCAATAATGTCCACGTCATCATTGAAGATTACCCAAGGATCCGAGAATGGCGATTCACCCATGCCCCAAACATGAGAACTACAGATAGCAACACGTTTGTTTTCTCCGATGACTATGAGAGCAAAAATGCTGGAAGGCTGGAAGTCTACTTTGGGGAGGATGCCTCCCCTTTTCTTTCGATGTCTCCGGCGTTTTGGGGGCGCCTTTTTTCGTTCAGGCGGCCCAGGAGGGCAGCGTGGCCACAATGGAGCACAGCGATGGGTCCAGGAGATCCACGCCGCCGGAGGCGATCGGCCCGGGCACTGCAAAAGTGATTGGCTTCATTTTGATTCCCCTTCAACCCTGAGACACGCCCAAATGGACTTCCCCCTGTTTCCCCCAGAACACAACCCCGCTTTCGCGTACACAGGTGCGGATATTCCCTTTAGATTGTTTCCAGGCTTTGATTGTGACTCAGGGCTCCAGCTCTATTGATTGCTAGACTTGAGGAACCCAAAAGGACCCTCCAAATGAAGGTCTTTGGAGTTGCATTGAAATTTCGGTAGATCACATGTGTTTTGTCGCCTCGATGAGGAGAGCAGCAAGGGCAAAGCTAGATTCACGTCAAGCCAGTAAACATTGTTTTTAGGGACGCTTGCATTAGACGATTTCTCGACCTGTTTTTTCTAAAGGGAACCAAGAGGAAACCAGGCATGTGGGATGTCACCACATTTGAGACAACCCATTGTCCGAACTGCTTCTTTTTTTGACTGCGCTTTTGGAAATGCCGATTTGATTTGTAGGAAGGGTTTTTAAGTTGGACACACTGATGTTGAATCTGGGCGGTTCAACTTTTGCCGAGCGCCTCTTGTTTCTACCATGGGCGGGCAGAAAATCGGTGTGGTTTCCTACAGAATTCCGAATGGCTTGTGATCAGGTTTCGGGAGCAACACGGGCAAGTCTTTTCCTCAACCACTTGGCAAGTTTAAGAGTTATCCAACTTAAGCGAAAAATAATAATAATAATAAAAATCAACGTTGCTGGGGGTGTTGGCTCCGATGCGGCCAGTGGGCAACTGGACGTCAACACAAGGGAGGTTTCTGCTTGTGCTTCAAAGGGGTGTTCTGTGTTTGAGCGTTTGGCTGGGCTGGCTCTGTTGAATGTTAATCGGCTGAAACAAAACCACACTATTACTCGTTACCAAGCACACCAGGAGTTTGGAAGACAAGCGGTAAGCCAACACTTGCGGGCACGGAACGCGAATCCCTCGTGTGGAAGATGGCCCGGTGCTATGGATCCTTTGATCCAAAGTGACCCTTTTCAAGTACCCGAAATTGCTCCAAGTAGACAGCTAACGCGACTGGACACATATATAAACCACAAGAGGGGATAGACTCAATTGTAAGTCGCAGTGTCAATAAGTTGGCGTAAATGGCACCCAAACCCCGGGGTCAAGTTGCCCAATATCTAATTGTCCACCATGAACATGCATCTTTTGAAGTACAAACACTGAATAATAGTTGTCCACCATGAACATGCATCTTTAGTACAACCACTGAATGTACTCGTAAGATCCTTTTTAAGACATTGGAGCCTCACTGTACAGGATGTCCAATCTCTTCCCCTGCGGGAACCGCAAGGTGGCGGCTTTCCTCTTGGTTTGGCATCCGCCGTGTAATGCAAAGGGCTTCTCCTTAGCGCATAGTATGGGGCTCCCGGGTCACATCCATGGACCGGGTAGGTCCCTTGAGGAACATGGTCCGACCCAGGAACCCATGAGCGTGTTTTTTTGAGGACCCTCTTCGTTTCTGGCTGGGAGACCAAAGGAGACAACCTTTCCTCGTGGCGTTCCTTTAAGAAAACAAAGAACGGGGGGTTGCCAACTGCAAAAAGACGAGCCACCCACGTTAGTTGTGGCAGAAATGGGTGGGACCCGTATCGCTGCTCAGGCGGCCTGGCTGCAGGGCCGAGTCCACGCGAGCTTGCTGGAGGCGAAACAAAGAACGCCGAGCCAAAGGGTCCGCTCGGCATCCGTGGGTCTGACTTTTTTTGGAGTTGGTACTCCTTTTCTTGTGGTTTAGACTAAAAGCCGAAGCCTTTTTTTGGAAGGGGGTGGGGTGGGGGGAGGTCTCCTTTCTTGTGGGTTTGAAGGGAAACTAAGAGGAGCCCCAGAGCCATTTTGGGTGTCCGATCCCTAAAAATAGTGACACCCGTGTCGCGTGTGTGGTTATTT
>CAUJNA010003616.1:352103-534603 GCA_963377175.1 Effrenium voratum
CTAATTTCGGGGAAACCGGCAGTTTTGTCCGTGGCTCATGTCCATTGTGGGCAACGTTTTTTCTGGCACCCGTAGCTCACATGACTTGCTGGCAAACATGTGGCATGTTCGCCACAAAACCACTCCTGGCCATACTCAGGTTGCACATTGGATCTTTGCATACATGAATGGACATGCATTGCCCTGGTTCTGTTTAGAACACGAACATAAACGGTTTGATGTACCGGCAGCCAATCGATTCGGGAGTCCCGCTGCAAGCAGCTCCAAGAGAACCCTGGGAATCTGACCTTCTTACCTGGTTTTTGGGCCGGCCTAGATATGTAGACTTCAAGACTCCCGTGCCAAGTGATTCCATATCTAGTAATGTTGGACCTGCTTATTGTAACCCCCCCCCCTCAACAGTGGAACCAGTCTTCTGGACCCTCTTTAGGGAAGATCCGGGGGGTCTGGGAGGGACAGTACTTACTTTAGTATTGCCAATTCTGCTTTAGTATTGCCAAGGCCGACTCTCAGATTCCCAGTACTTACGTTAGTATTGCCAATTCTACATTAATATTGCCAAGGCTGACTCTCAGATTCCCAGTACTTACTTTAGTATTGCCAATTCTGCTTTAGTATTGCCAAGGCCGACTCTCAGATTCCCAGTACTTACGTTAGTATTGCCAATTCTACATTAATATTGCCAAGGCTGACTCTCAGATTCCCAGTACTTACTTTAGTATTGCCAATTCTACTTTTAGTATTGCCAAGGCTGACTCTCAGATTCCCAGAACTTACTTTAGCATTGGCCCTTCTACTGTAGAGTATTGCCAAGGCCCCCTCTCAGATTCCAAGTACTTACTTTAGTATTGCCAATTCTACTTAGCAACCCCCCAAACAGCTTGGAAACCAAAGAGAACCCCGAAGCAGTCACATCAACGAGGATCAGGGCCTCTTGTGGGCACCCCCCTCTGTGCGAATGCTTGCCCTTACTTGTTTGTAAAGAAGTTATCTTAAATTTGATGGTTTGCCGCCACTGGCAAAATTGATTTCCTTGATCCAAGGCCTTTACCCGTCGAGCTGGGGAGATTTGGTTAGGTGAACCCCCCTTGCAATGTAAAAGGCTAAGGCTTTAATTTGAGAATTTCAGCAACCCCTTCCCCTTCCCCCCCCCCCCCCAATAGTTGGACACTAAAGAGGACCCCGAAATTTGGCCGAAAACCCTCGCAGGCGCTGCGAGAGGGCAGCGTCGCCACGGTGGAGATGGAGACCGCCCGGGAGTCTGTGCCCGCGGCCGGGGCCCGAACCGCCGGGCTGGAAGGGAGCCGATGCAATTCCAGCCGGCCCTGATCCATGTGGGTCTCGAAATATGACCCTCCCAAAATGGGGGGGTTCCCTTTGGTGGTTTCCTTTGATGAACCAAAACCCAAAAAGAAGTTCCCTTTAATTTAAGGCCTGCACAAAGTGACCATTTAAGGACTGAAAAGACAATGGCGGGGCACAACCCCCGGGATCCATTGGCAAGTGGTTGGCATTCGCCTTCTCTATCTTTTGGAGGAAGCAACATGAGAACAGGGTGCCAGGGGAAACTCCGCGCGGCTTCTTGGGGAGTTTCCCGATTACAGAAGACCCGTGATTACCATGGAACCTACAAAAAGAGGGCTCCCAATAAAATGTCCACGCTGCCTGACTTTAGCTGTTTCTGTGGAGAGCTTTGGCTTTCCGACAGCAACTTCCGCTTGGTGCCCCGACGAGTTTACCTGTTCAACTTGCTTCATGTGGCGTGGTTTTTTGGGAAGCGTGGCCATAGGCTCCAAACGCGAACCGCGAACCACACAAGGCCCATCAAACCCCGCCACCCGAAAACACGGGCTTTGGGAGGTTGCAGATCTGTTTTGTTCTTGGTATTGCACCTAAGAAGGAGCAGGCATCATCCGGCCCAACCACAATCATTGCCAGACTTAACTCTTAACTAACCTTTTGCTGTTCTGCCCCTTTTTGGTGTTGCTTCATGTTCCCCTTCAACTAGCAAATCATTAAGGGTCTAAGTCTGCTCAAGCGATGTCTGCTCAATCCCCCCCCCAAAAAAAAAAGAAGGTCGGCCCTACCGGAGATCCTGGCTTGCAGGCCTTGGACTCCCCTCAGAGTTGGGGCATTCGACCTCACCCTTGAAAGTTTCCAGGCAATTCCTTATATCAGGCGTGTGAAGTATACCTCATTGGGAAGAGAAGGGAGATTGTGAATTAAGGACACTTGGAGGTCGGTGCCAAAGGGTGTCTGATTAGAATTCATGCCCGCATGACTGCGTGCTGCCCAAAGCATGTTGCCCTACCCGACTTGACAAGCGAGTTCACATGGCGAGAGAGAGAGAGAGAGAGAGGTGGCCTCCGAAGAGTGGCTTCTGCAAAGCTTCCAGCAGGCCAGGCTCATGTTTTTTTTTGTTTTTTTTTGGGTATTTTTTTTTAATGGTTCGCAAGCGTGCCAAGTTGATCGCGCTTACGCCCTGTGGGTAACCCGCCATCTGCCACTTAGATTTTAAAGGTTGGGCCTGGAAAACTGGATCCCTTGGGATAGGTGCCCTTCGAACAGTCAGTTCAGTTGAGAAGAGATGCGGCTTGAAATAAGCATTTTGCCAGCCTACACGGGCACCAACCATTCAAAGCGTTATGTTTAACACTAATTTGGTTCTGTTTCAAGCGTGCACCAAGAGGAAAGGAAACAACTGTTTCGCCCCCAAAGGACCGAAAACATGTTGGTAAGAGTTCCGTAGATCTTCCTGTAGCTGGGTTCTTTGACTGCAAGGTAGCATCCTGGGCGGTTTTCGCTCTGACTCGCAGTGTCAAACATTACAAAACCAGCCTGCCGTGAAAATGCAGAAACTGGTATACCCGCGTCATCCCGCGGCCTGTCCCCCCGAATTTAATTCCACTAACTGTTCACTAACTTCTATTTGCTGAAAATACTTGTTATTTTGTTGGTTGAGGGGACATTTCCATCACCCAGCACCCAACGGCTGCTTTTCAATACCCAATTCCCGTCCAAGCAGCAGTCGTTGGAGTTGGCTGGGCTGTTGCCGCATGTTCCCGCTTTCATTTGTTGGGTATGCAGGGATTCTCTTTCCGTTTTCATTTTTTTTGCTGGCTCTTACTTGCAAACGGTGTGTGCCAGAACTGGAACCCCTAAAATCGGTTTCCCTTTTGCCTCAAAACCCTAAAAGGGTTTGCGCTAAGTGGATCCGAGCCCAGGCGGCCAAAGAGGGCAGCGTGGCCACCATAGACCAAAGCGATGCCCGCAGCGTCACGCCGCCAGAGGCCGAACGCAGGGCAGCGCGCAACGGCTTCCGGCGCGGCAATCTGCAAATTCTTGCCTTGGGTTACCAAAGGTCTTTGTAGTGGTTTCCAAGGACAAAATTTTGGACAGCCCAATCTGGGTTCTGGGCAAATTATCACGACGTCGCTTTTCTGGGGGTTTGCAGCAACGCCCACGATGAAGGCTTCTTTCATAGGAGTCCCTTATTTCCGCTTTGACTATTTTGATTTGCCCCAGATGTACTCGGTTGAAAATAACCATGGTATCAAACCTTAGAATCGGGCCCCAAAATCATTGAGCCATCGCAAATACGGCTTTGTTAGGAATCGCCCCCCCCCCAACATGACTTCCGTTTTCCGGCTGGTTTCCCTTTAAACCACAAGACAGGGGGTACCAACTCCAAAACGACACCCCCTTAGAGGAACAGTGTTGCTCATCCTCACGAGGCGGCCTGGCTGCAGAGTCGGGTTCACTCCGGCGTGGTGGAGGCCGTTCGTCGATGACACAGTTTGTGTTTCAACAGGACTCGATTCGGTTTTGGAAGACCAGAAGGGTGGCTGTTCACACAGCGGTTTGAAGAAGCTTAAAGGGGTTGTGGTCCTTAGACCGAACGTTTTGTCCTGAAAAGGGACTGTAAAGTGTAACTTTCTTCAAGGTGTGCCGATCTGAGCTCAAAAAGGCCCCGGCAGAAGGCACTGTGGTTCGTAAATTGCTGGGTTTGTCTTCAAATAAGCGGCGTCCAAAATTTATGGTCAACGGCAGCAAAAGGAATGACCTGCGAAACCATTCACCAAAATACGATTTGGTAATGAGGCTGCTCACCAAATTCCCATGTCATATAAGAAGACAAAATAGATATTAAGCGTGGCTATCCGAGGCTCAAATAAGGCACGGCCATTCTCCTATGGTTCCCATTCAGCACAGCTGCACGGCCGCTACAAAAAGACAGCCAAATGGGGATACCTGAAGTTGGGTGGGTGCCCTTTTGCAGTGCTTATGTTTCCCAGTTCGGAAGTTGGAAGGGGTTGTGATTTGCTACAAATCCCATGGGCTTTTCTCTTGAGCGATGGATCTTCAAGTCCGGGTGTCATGGGGATGTCCCACAGGGCATTCCGAATTCCCCTCAAGGCTGGGGGAAGACTCCACACTCACGGGTGCGTGTCAAAATAGGGAGATCCCCTGGGTTTCCTGTTTGTATTCCTTCAAAGAAACCTAAAAAGGATACCCTAAGACACACACACAGACGCAAACAGGTGTAGAAAGGAGCCCCGCTTTTGGGGTGGCAACAGCCTGACCCTGTCTATTTAAATTATTTCAAGGAAACCAAGGCAGTCTTGTCCAGGAAGGGGGAAAACATGGTCACACACATTCTAAAGAGGTTTTCCCACATGTTTGTCCTCATTGAAGTTATCTAACCGGGGAATATTGGAAGGGGTCCTCCATTTTCCTACTGACCTTGGGAGAGAAAGCAACTGGGGGCTTGGACTCGGATGGGCTGTGAAGCCCAGGCTTTGGTTTCACGGTTGCAAGTTTTTATACAGTAACCGGGGTGAGCCACTTGCTAGGTAGCCGTTGTTCCCTCACTTGCCCAAAGCCAAGCTTTTGACCTTTTGATGCCTCTTGTCTGGTCCATTTTCAGTCATGGCATCAAAAGGTGACCAGCTTTTACTTCCGAGTCCTTACAAACCGTGGGAAAGAAAGCCTCTTCGGCGTGCCCTTCTGGGTCCCTAAGGGGGCTCGGTCGGGTTCTTGGGGCGAGTCTGTGGGGCTTTCATCAGAGGCCTCCAAGGAGGAGAGCGTGGCCGTGCTGAGCCAAGCGGAGTCCAGGGGCCAAACGCCACCGGAGGCCAGAGGATCGCTTCGAGGTGAGGCAAAATGCGCCGCCTGAACGTGCCCACAAAAAAAAATGCAATTTTAGGAGCTATCTGACTCGAGTCAGGCTTGTAGAAGCCCGTGTGACCAGGTTTGTGAGAACGAACGCTTCATGGGTTTTGGGCGCTGCTCAATTGGTTTGTGACAAACAGACAAGGTTCGGTGCCCTTGAAAGCGAAGCCGAAAGGAGTTTGTTTAAAGCAAAGGGTGTTTTTGCATGCTTGAACACGGGGTTGGCCCCAAAAATGGAACGCGCAACGAGTTTCGAAAGTCGCCCAGACTTGGTTTTTTTGAGGTCAATTTGTGCCCCGACAAAATTGAGGCTTGGGGTTGGACAAGCTTCGTCCTGGCACCGGGCGCGTAGGCCAAGCCAGAGTGGCTGAAGGAGCAGCTGAACGCCACCATGCAGCAGCTGCAGGTCACCATGGAACAGGCGCTCACGAGCGAGTCCGGTCACCCCTACGCGATTTTTTGAAACTGTTTTGAAGAGTTATAGCAGATACAACTTGCTTTTCTTGGGGTTCATGCGGATTTGCAGGGGTGTATTGCCCTTTGCCCTTTTCGGTTTTATGTTCTCTTTTGAGGAGAACAAACTTCTGTTCGCAGGTCGGATCTGTCTGTCCAGGAACCCCTGAATTTTAGACTAGTGTGTTGATCGAACAGTTCTAAGAACCTCTCCGTGGGGGAGGTCAGAATTTGTTTCTCCTGATAGTTGATTTGGCAGGGCAGTTGGGTTGGTGCTTTCTCGTGTGGTTTTAACACTGGGGGGGGGAGTCAAATCCCCAAACCGCCAAACTGCCGATTTCGAGCAACATCACGATTGTGCACATCAGGCAGGGCTTCTAATATTGCTCCTTAAAGGGTGTCAGTTTGCCTCCGGCGTTGTGATTACCGCAAATTCAGGAAGTATAGGGAACCACACGTGGGAGTCGGTTAGTTGTGTTAGTTTCGACTACTAGCCCCCCCCGCTTATGGGGCTCAGAAATTGCGGCTCCCTGGATCCCAGGCACACCGTTGCCATTTAACGGGTAATTACCCTTGGTTACCCACATAACATTGTTCCACAGGGCAACTCTGTGGATTCCTCGTGTCCCAGGTTTTGTTTGGCCCCTGTATTCCCTTCAAGGGAGCCAGCAGCAGTCAGTCAGCACTTCAATACCTCCCTTATGAGTCCAGGGTACCTTTGAATGCAATCCTTTCTTCCAGCAACAACTTCAAGCATGCCCACCTCTAAAGTCAATGGGGACGCTACGGTGGATTCCCCCAATATTGCAAACAGATCACTCAGAGACACTCAACAATTATATGGTTTTTCTTCCCTCGCAATATTCCGGGAATCAACACACCATATAAGTGCTTCTACCCCTTGAATCGTGACGTGTTGCCGTTGTGGCATTTCAGGAAGGCCTTTGTAGGACTGGGGTTGGGTTTTGAATCTTTTTCATTGTGGCCTTTGACGACCGTCACACTTGGCCCCCCCCCCCGCTTTGAGATGAGATGCCCCTCCAGTCACTACATCATAGCTGTCTTACTTTCCCTTCGCAACCCCCTTAATTTGTACCAAACTGTAAGCTTGAATAGTTTCTTCACGTCAAGGCTCAAAAGACTCAACAGGTTGATGTTTGGTTCTTGCCCGTCGACTTCGAAGGCCATGCGGGAGGGCAGTGTGATCACTATGGAGGTCGACAGCGCAAGAGCGGCCGGTCCCCCGGTGAACGGAGCGGAGGTTCAGTCGTCAAACATTGAGACAACCCACTCAGTTTTGGCAGGTTTCCCAATGGTTTCCACCCCCCCCCCCCGCCCCAAAAAGAAAAGCACCCGTAAAGCATGAACATCCACATAGTCTATATTGTTCATGGATGGACGAGAAGGCGGACGAACCCTGCGCTTTCCACAGCCACTGGACGAGCCCCTGTTTGTTTCCATGTCCGTCATGCGCACCACAGATTCGGACCGCTCACAGAGCGGAGAGGCGTTTGGGTGGACTTACCATCCAGATTTGCATTTGGAAAATCGACCCCGGGCTTAAGTCTACCCTGGTAGTTGGACTTGGTACCCTTCACCTTGGCTTAATTGGACGCCACAACTTGTTTGAGGGGGTCCCCCGATTTTAACGCCGGCCAGCAAAACTCGGAGCAACATTTCTCATGCCAAGGCGCGGCCGGCAGCTCAGGATCGGAAAGGGAAGCCGGAAACTTGGGATGGGCAGTACCCGAGGGTCCTGATGGATTGTGGGCCCCCAAAAAGACTGAAACCCGTAAAACACTTCGGGGTGTGGTGCGAATCTGGTCCTCCAAGCCCCATTGGACCTTTGTGTGCAGGTACTAGTTTGCTCCTATTTAGGCTTTTATTTTTTGAATGCTGATTGGGTGCCTGGCATGATTTGGGGATTTATGTCCACTAAGCCTTGGGGGATGTTCATCAAGATTCACTGCCATGTGGATCTCCTCAGAGTGACCTGGTGAACGAGAGCCAGGGAAACGAGCCTTGTGAAACTTTCCTGGGAACAACCAAGGTGTTTCAGAACCCAGTAAGCCCTGCTGTTTCACCGTCCCATACCGTCCCCAAACTCAAAGCATTGCTTCCAAAAACAGCCGCTGGAGGTTGCTGGTAGATGTCTAGATCTTTGGGTTTTCAAATTTTGTGTGTCGAGAAGGGGGGCTGCGCCAAAACAGGCCATTTGCTTGCTAACGTACCAGGGGTCCCAAATTTGGCGACTTCCTTTTCTGTTGGGGCCCTACCATACTCTGTCCACCGCCACCACATTTGTGCCAGCAGAAGCACCATTCCAGGAATTGTGGGGGTTGCAAGAAGCCAAACAAGTCACCGTGAATTCGATCAGGGTTGTTGTTTCTTGTGCGTTTCAATGGAACAGCATCTGAAAGGGGGGTCTTCTACTGTGTTGTCTTTTGTGAGCACCGCTTTGTGAATTGCGTGAAAGGAAAACCGCCAGTAGAGGTAGCTTCCCCATTCTTTCTCAAAACACCCAGGTCAAGCTTCTGGTTCTTGAAAAGAGCGATGGTAGAAAAGAGTGGGGAACAAAAGGACACAACCAACCTATTCTTTGGGGGTCCAGTTTGCGACAAGCTCATACGGTTTGTGTGCCTTTGTCTTTTTGGGACCCACCCCCCGAAAAAAGGTGGTGTTCCTTCTCTGTAGGTTTAAACACCCCCAACAAGGGTCAAAACACTTGTTCCCAACATACGCCATCTCGGGGCAACCCTGCAGCAGCTTGCCACCAGTGGCTTCGCATGCCGCAGGACAGCTGGCACTTCCGCCCGTCGGTGGGGACTTGGTGCGCTTGGGCATCGAAATGTTTGTGTGTGTGTGTGTGTGTGTGTTTGTGTCGTTTCGGGTGTTGGGGGCTTTAAGAGAAGGGCAAAAGGAAAACCACCATTTTTTGGGCGGGGTCCCCTAAAAGAGACACGCCAAGTGTGGGTCAAGCCTTGATGGTCGTTGCAATATTGATCATGTCCTCTGCCCAGATGGTACAGCGTTGCCAACCCCCCCCCCCCCCCCAATGGTCCTGGGTCAGATAAAAGTACCCCCCCCCCCCCGGTGGTTGTGGTCCTGTGGTTGGTTGTGGTGGTTTAGGGTTGGTTTACGGTTGGTTTATGTTTGGTTTAGAATGTGTTTAGGGCGTATTTAGGGTGTATTTATGGTTAGTTTATGGTTAGTTTAGGGTTAGTTTAGGGTTGGTGTATGTTGATTTAGGATTGGTTTAGGGTTGCTTTAGGTTTAGGATTTCTGGTTTAGGGTTTGGTTTTGGGTGTATTAGGGTTAGTTTAGAGTTGGTTTATGTTGATTTAGGATTAGTTTAGGGTTGGTTTAGGTTTAGGGTTTATTGTTTAGGGTTTGGTTTAGGGTGTATTGTTGGGTTAGTTTAGGGTTGGTTTAGGGTTGGTTTATGTTGATTTAGGGTTGGTTTAGGGTTGGTTTAGGTTTAGAGGTTTGCGGTTTAGGGTTTGGTTTAGGGTGTATTTAGGGTTAGTTTAGGGTTGGTTTAGGGTTGGTTTATGTTGATTTAGTGTTGATTTAGGGTTGGTTTTAGGGTTGGTTTAGGTTTAGGGTTTATTGTTTAGGGTGTATTTAGGGTTAGTTTAGGGTTGGTTTAGGGTTGGTTTATGTTGATTTAGGGTTAATTTTAGGGTTGGTTTAGGTGTAGAGGTTTGCGGTTTAGGGTTTGGCTTAGGGTGTATTTAGGGTTAGTTTAGGGTTGGTTTAGGGTTGGTTTAGGTTTAGGGTTTATTGTTTGGGGTTTGGTTGTGGGTGTACTTAGGGTTAGTTTAGGGTTGGTTTAGGGTTGGTTTAGGGTTGGTTTATGTTGATTTAGGGTTGGTTTTAGGGTTGGTTTAGGTGTAGAGGTTTACGGTTTAGGGTTTGGCTTAGGGTGTATTTAGGGTTAGTTTAGGGTTGGTTTAGGGTTGGTTTATGTTGATTTAGCGTTGGTTTTAGGGTTGGTTTAGGTTTAGAGGTTTACGGTTTAGGGTTTGGTTTAGGGTGTATTGTTGGGTTAGTTTAGGGTTGGTTTATGTTGATTTAGGGTTAATTTTAGGGTTGGTTTAGGTTTAGAGGTTTACGGTTTAGGGTTTGGTTTAGGGTGTATTTAGGGTTAGTTTAGGGTTGGTTTAGGGTTGGTTTATGTTGATTTAGGGTTGGTTTTAGGGTTGCTTTAGATTTAGAGGTTTACGGTTTAGGGTTTGGTTTAGGGTGTATTGTTGGGTTAGTTTAGGGTTGGTTTATGTTGATTTAGGGTTGGTTTTAGGGTTGGTTTAGGTTTAGAGGTTTACGGTTTACGGGTTGGTTTAGGGTGTATTTAGGGTTAGTTTAGGGTGGGTTTAGGGTTGGTTTATGTTGATTTAGGGTTGGTTTTAGGGTTGGTTTAGGTTTAGAGGTTTGCGGTTTAGGGTTTGGTTTAGGGTGTATTTAGGGTTAGTTTAGGGTTGGTTTTGGGTTGGCTTATGTTGATTTAGGGTTGGTTTTAGGGTTGGTTTAGGTTTAGGGTTTATTGTTTGGGGTTTGGTTTTGGGTGTATTTAGGGTTAGTTTAGGGTTGGCTTAGGGTTGGTTTAGGGTTGGTTTATGTTGATTTAGGGTTAATTTTAGGGTTGGTTTAGGTTTAGAGGTTTACGGTTTAGGGTTTGGTTTTGGGTGAGGGTGTATTGTTCGGTTGGCTTCGGGCTAGTTTAGAGTTGGTTTATGTTGATTTGGGTTTGGTTTTAGGGTTGGTTTATGTTGATTTAGGATTGGTTTAGGTTTAGAGGTTTACGGTTTCGGGTTTGGTTTAGGGTGTGTTTAGGGTTAGTTTAGGGTTGGTTTATGGTTGGTTGCGGGTTGGCTTGTCCTGGGGGTGGGGGCGGGACTGTAGGTGCCAGGATCCGGGGCTCGGCGTCTGGGCCCGGGAAGCGGGGGGGGTCCTGGGGGACCCATACCATCTGGGGGGGGGGGTAGCAACACGGAACACGGAACCATATGGTACATAGTATATTCGAGGTAACCGTGGAATTTGAAATCACGACGTAAAACCAGGGAAACAACCGAAAAATTTAGCTTGTACCACTAAATGCCAAGAGTTACTCATGGTCATTTTGGGGCAAGGAACATTGCTTACCCTTCATTTGGCATCGACACTTCAGGTACGGGCTCCAGCCGGTGCAGGAGGCGTGAGATTAAGGGAAGGCTCCTTCAAAATCACCGGTTGTATGTTCAGCCTGTTGCTTGCTTGGTTGCTTGCTGGTAGATTGGTTGGTTGCGTTTGTTCCAGCCTCATCAGGTTCGTGCTCTCCTGGGCCTCTTGCAAGGGGGTGCCAAGCGGGGCCATGATTCTGCCAAACATCCACATAACTTATCTCCGGCTTCTGCCGCGTTTTTCCATGTTCGGTGTTTCAAGCATCACGAATCATGGCCTTTTGGCTGGCCACTGATCATTATTTTTCCTTCAACCTTCGGGTAGGGTAGGGTCGCCTCCCCTCGGGTAGGGTAGGGTCGCCTCCCCTCGCTTGGTTTCATGCTGGCTGCCTATGCATTGGCAACCTTTCTTCTGACACATACCCAAAATATGTGGGGTCGAAGACCTACGGACATTCATCAATGTCAATCCTTTGGTGGCTTCAGACCACCATGTTCAAGCAGCAAGAGCCATGAAGAGGTTGACTCGCTGGGAAATTCCCTGTCGGGGGGGTCTGTCACAACCGTAGGAGAGGAGTTTTGACTATGGCACAGCTTCGTGAGCCACAATGATACACCGGTATGTGGAGGCTAGAAAGGGGCAGTCCCCACCATAAATAGGTGCGGCTGCGGTCGCCTTGGTAACTCACATGTTTTTGGGTTCACCAAAGGTACCAGGTTTTGGGCATGACTCGTTTTGAGCCCTTTGAAAGACAAAGGCTTCGGGCTCCATGTCGCACGCGCTGCAAGCGCAGGGTGCTTCCACGCGCGTGGAGGCGGAAGCGGGAAGAGTTCCCCGATTACACTCCTTCATTCTCATTGTTTTCTCAAATGGGAACCCCGGATTAATAAACGTGGATGAGTGGGGGTGTGCCTGTTGCTTTTGCGCCTTGTTTTGTATGTTTGTATGTATGTATGTATGTTTGTTTGTTTGTTTTCGGCTTCCCTCTAATTGGTGAATTGGATTGGTGGTGTAGAGGTGTTCCGGGGTGGTTTCCCTTTTGCCACCCACTGCTTCAAATCCAAATCCAAACCCTGATGATTGGCTTGAAAATTGTTCATTTGTTTCCCGCCTGGGGATGATTTTGATGATTGTTCGATGGGAAGTCTTGGGGTTTGATCGGTACCGTCAGACTCAAAAGGCCGACGCCTGATGTGAAGGACTGCCGACGCCTATTTCTGGGTTCATTTGGGTGTGTGTTCTTTGGGGACCCCCAAAAGGGCGGTTTTTAATTTTGGTGTTCCTTTAACCAAAAAAACCTGGGTACACCCCAAAAAAGATACACCAATGCTTGTTTTGCGGGGCTTCATTTCCAGCTTCCTGGCCCCCCCCAAAAAAAAAACAAAAAATCAAGAACCCACCTTGTAAAGGTCTGCCGACCCTCTCCAGAAAAGGCGAAAAGGCTTATCCGTGGGGCGAAAATTCAACAGTTCTTGGTCTCCTTTCAGCCAATTTGGTTTGCGCAGCAAGCACCTTTGGTTGTTCCCCCAGCCTAGCAGGGGGTTCAAGATGAAATTGATCTTCCAGATGCCTTCAGGCGTCTTCGGTTGGCAACATCTTTTATACATCTTTGCCCTTGACCAAGACGGCTATGAATTTCACATGGAGCCAACTCAAAGTTCTCTTTTAGACGCGAATCCCCACCTAAGATTGCTGTCCACACAAACAAGCGGGTGTCTTCTTTTGACGCTTGGTAGCCCTTTGGGGTGCTTTTAAAGAGAAACCAGAAGCAGGCCCCGCCATTGTGGGGGTCCGATTCCTAAAAAAAGACACACAACAAAGTCTGTTCAAATTCACACCCAAATGGCTGTGGCTCAAAAAGTGGTACCCGCAATGGCACCTTGTGGAAACAAAGACCAAAGCCCGCGATTTGCTCCAGCGTTTTTGTTTCCTTTTGTTTTTCTTTTGATTACCCAAATGAACCAAACATCTGTTTGACTAATTTACTTCAATCCTGGGTTTGGGGGCTGAATGTTGACGGGAAAAGGAAGGAATCCTTCGCGGCTGCGCCTTAGGAAGTGGACCCGCAGCACCAGGTGCCCACTGCTTTCGCGTGTTTCTGTCTTTTTGTTTCGGGGGGGCGAGGGGTTCGGGCCAGGCACCTAAAAGTCTCAAGAAAAACTCAACGGGCAAACAAGGTGACGTTCAAAACCAAGGGAAACATGGGGACGGACCCATGTTCCCTTCAACGAACTAGACAGGTGTTCGTTTAGCCTTTTGATTTCATTGTGCCTTTTTTGGGGCCGCTCCGGATGAAAGCAAACCAGGTGTAGCCGAAGGAATAAACAACACAAATTTGGGTGTCCCTTCATCACAGGATTTTCTTTGAACAAAAGCAAGCAGGGCGGTTCTTTTCAAACGACTTTATTGGACAAAGAGGGAAGCCCCCTATCAGCGATCCGTTTGGATGTGTGCCAAACTCCTCCCAAGAGGGGGGGGAGAGACCGCCCTGTCTTGGGGTAGATCTCCCTCAATAACAAACCAACCAAGCCAGCTCCTTCCCGTTTATCCCAGTACTGTATGGGCCTAAACAACATGAATGGGGTTCTGTCGAGCGTCAAAAGCAACACGAGTCATGATAATAAGAGAGTAATGTGATAATGTGTTTGCCTCTTATTGTTACACTGGGGGTATATAGCAATATGCACTTGACATCTGCTTGTCACCTTGATTTTCAGCGGGCCTTGCGGGAAAACCAGTCGAAAGGCGCTCAGTGGCCAAGTGCTTAGGATTGTATGGGCTGTGTGGGTTTGAGCCAATGGGGGCGGGGTTCAGCCCTTGATTCGACCCGTGGGCATCAGGCAGCGGAGCAACACGTGGTGGACCAACTCGTGGAGACCATCATCAAGGATTGGAAATGACGTCGAATGCCTGTACTGTTAGGATGCACACGCCAACCCACCCAGGTTTCTAGAAACATGGTTGGGAGGGGTTGGGGGTTGGCGGGTCCATGACACAAGCCCCCAGTTTGGCCTTGATCCGAAACCTTGGAGAATGCCTCTATGAAAGGATTCCGCCAGGACCAAAGTTGATTCAGAGCCATAAGGGAAGCCATGGGCAGGGTATCGCTCTCGATGGTTGTGCCCGATAGTCACTACTAGGCGCTCTTCGAAACTGTTCCCCTTGCTGTGGCTCTGAATCAGTACATGCACTAACCGTGTGACCCGCCCAACTCACCCAGGCTTCTGGAAACATGGTGCCCGCATGTCCGAAAACATGATGCGGGGGCCAAAGCCAGGGATCCTAATAGTTGTCCCACGTCCACTTGGGGAAGCCAGTAGTTTTGACCGTGGCTCATAGGATGGTTTGCAGTATCTTTGTCTTGTCAACAGCGAAGCTCGACGGTTGTTTCTCTCAAAGGCTGCCATGGACACTTAGACTCTAGTTGGCCTAAACAACCAATACAAGTACGCAAAAGAGCAGGTGGCCAAGCAAAAGCAAAATAGACCCCACGTCCCAGTCCCTCTCAGCTACCCTTTAGGACCAAGCCAGTTTCGTCCGGTTTTTGTTGAATCTGCCACCACGGATGGCTATCGTTTGATCCAAATGGATCGCGCCATACGGTTTCCACAAGATGGTGGACCCCCCTTTCGGTTGATATTTGAATAGATTCTAAAATGGAACCAGCCTTTTTTTGGGGGGTACCGATTTCCTTCTTTTGACAAACCCCCACACGCGGTTTGGGGGGTGGACGGGGGTGGTCTTCGGGACCAGCTTCGCAGGACACGATGCCCAGCCCGAAGCCCAGCGAAATGTGTTGCGAGCTGCGCGCCATTTTTTGTCAACCTATTTTTTGGAGCAACCAAAATAAGTGTGCCCCCATGGAAATGTTCGGGGTAGCTTGAAACACCTTTAGGAAGAAGCAGCTTGATTTGAGAATGGTTCTTCAATAGTAGTGATGTTCTTGCGCGGAGCCCCATGGCTTCCCCTATGTTAGGGGTTCTCGCTTTTGTTTGGTTCCGGGATCTCAAGCCCCCGCTGCCGTCCTTCCATGCAGCTGGGCGGCAAAGGTTCCAATTTCGACCTGGGTATGGGTCAAATTTTTAAACCACCAGGGGACCGCAGGTTTTGATCCATGTTTCCACTTACTAGGGTTCTATTTGGGGTACCCATGGTTGAACCACAGCCACCTGAGGTTTGGTCAGCATTTCCTGAAGTCTATGGTCCAAGTTTCGAGGAGCATGCAAAACTTCCGCAGAGTAGGGGGAAGCCGGTCCATTACAGGCTCAGAATAGGTAGACAGTAGCTCAAATGCTTGCGAAGAGCAATTCAAGTCAGCTTGGAGCTATCTTGCAAGAAGTGCAACTAGGTACATGCCAAGTGCCGAGTTGTTGGTTCTTGGCACGGAAAAAGGACAGCTCAGCCCAGAGTCGACCTTACTACTCATTTGATATTATTTAAGGGCTGCCGCCCAGTGCCGCCGACCCCTCCGCTGGGGGGCCAGCCCAGGTTTTTTTTGTTCTGTCAGCGGCTTTTGGCTGGTTCAGGCTTGCTGGCTTGCTTGCTTGCTCGCTTGCTTGCTTGTTTGCTTGTTTTCAGCGCTTTTCCAGGCCGCACTCGTTTGCCCACAGCGAGCACCAACCAAAGGAGTGCTATATAGAAAGTAGACAGCTATCGGTCCCCAGGTCGCGTCCAGCGCGCTTGGAGGCCGCACTCGCTTCGCTGCAGCGAGCACGAACCAAAGGAGTGCGCCGGCAGCCTGCTCCGCCGCGGCCGAGTGCCTAACGTCGCGTTTGAGTCCAATATGCAGCAAAGCTATCGGTCCAGAGGGAGCGGCCAGCCACAAAAGCTTCGCTTCCCGCGCTTTTCCAGGCCGCACTCGTTTGTCCACAGCGAGCACCAACCAAAAGGAGTGCGCCGGCAGCAGAAAGGAAGAAAAGAGGCCGAACGGGCGGGCCGTGACAAAGCTTCAGCGCTGAAAACTGTGCCCTGCAGGTGCTGGAGCGCTTTTCCAGGCCGCACTCGTTTGCCCACAGCGAGCGCCAACCAAAGGAGTGCGCCGGCAGCCGATAGGAAGAAAAAAGGCCGAGCGGGTGGGTCTTCAGCGCGAAAAGCTGTGCCGAGCAGGTAGTTGAGCACGCTCGGCCTCCTCAGCTCAGGGGCAGTTGGTGTAGTGGCATCACACCCGCTCAGCACGCGAGAGGGGCCGGGTTCAATCCCCGGCCTGTGCATGCCCATGTGCGCCTGGGTTGGTCTTTCTCGCTTAGGGTTTGCTGTGCGTCTTGCCAAGGGCGGCTGCTGCGCCGCGGCCGGGTGCCGAACGTCACTGTTGAATCCTATATATAGAAATAGTATTAGTTAGAAATAGTATTAGTAGAAAGTATAGAAAGTGTAGAAAGTAGAAAGCTATCGATTCCCAGGGCGCAAACCAGCAAGAACAGCTTCGCGTCCAGCGGCCTCTTTTCTTCCTATCTGCTGCCGGCGCGCTCCTTTGGTTGGTGTTCGCTGTGGGCAAACGAGTGCGGCCTGGAAAAGCGCTCAAGCACCTGCAGGGCACAGTTTTCAGCGCTGAAGCTCTGTCACGGCCCGCTCGTCCGGCCTTTTTGCTTCCTTTCTGCTGCCGGCGCACTCCTTTGGTTGGTGCTCGCTGTGGGCAAACGAGTGCGGGCCCGCCCGTTCGGCCTCTTTTCTTCCTTTCTGCTGCCGGCACACTCCTTTGGTTTCTTTCCTTTTCCTTTCGGCTGGCCGCTCCCTCTGGACCGATAGCCTTGCTGCATATTGGACTCAAACGCGACGTTAGGCACCCGGCCGCGGCGGAGCAGGCTGCGAACGGGCTGGCCGTGACAGAGCTTCAGCGCTGAAAGCTGTGCCCAGCAGGTAGTTGCGCACTCTCGGCCTGCTCAGCTCAGGGGCAGTTGGTGTAGTGGCATCACACCCGCTCAGCATGCGAGAGGGGCCGGGTTCAATCCCCGGCCTGTCCATGCCCATGTGCGCCTGCGTCTGGCACCGTTTGCCTATCCCTGGCACGAACCAAAGGAGTGCGCCGGCAGCCTGCTCAATATGCAGCAAGGCTATCGGTCCAGAGGGAGCGGCCAGCCACAAAAGCTTCGCTTCCCGCGCTGGTCCAGGCCGCACTCGTTTGTCCACAGCGAGCACCAACCAAAAGGAGTGCGCCGGCAGCAGAAAGGAAGAAAAGAGGCCGAACGGGCAAGCCCGCACTTGTTTGCCCACAGCGAGCACCAACCAAAAGGAGTGCGCCGGCAGCAGAAAGGAAGAAAAGAGGCCGAACGGGCTGGCCGTGACAGAGCTTCAGCGCGGAAAGCACTCTCGGCCTCGGCTCAGGACCAGTTGGTGTAGTGGCATCACACCCGCTCAGCATGCGAGAGGGGCCGGGCTCAATCCTCAGCCTGTCCATGCCCATGTGCGCCTGCGTTGGTCTTTCTCGCTTTGGGTTTGCTGTGCGTCTTGCCAAGGGCGGCTGCTGCGCCGCGGCCGGGTGCCGAACGTCACTTTTGAATCCTATATAGAAATAGTAGAAAGTATAGAAAATATAGAAAGTAGAAAGCTATCGGTCCCCAGGGCGCAAACCTGGTGCTCGCTGTGGACAAACGAGTGCGGCCTGGAAAAGCGCGGGAAGCGAAGCTTTTGTGGCTGGCCGCTTTCTCTGGACCGATAGCCTTGCTGCATATTGGACTCAAACGCGACGTTAGGCACCCGGCCGCGGCGGAGCAGGCTGCGAACGGGCTGGCCGTGACAGAGCTTCAGCGCTGAAAGCTGTGCGCAGCAGGTAGTTGAGCACTCTCGGCCTGCTCAGCTCAGGGGCAGTTGGTGTAGTGGCATCACACCCGCTCAGCATGCGAGAGGGGCCGGGTTCAATCCCCGGCCTGTCCATGCCCATGTGCGCCTGCGTCTGTCACAGTTTGCCTCTCCCTGGTCTTTCATCCCTTTGGGTTTGCTGTGCGTCTTGCCAAGACCGGCTGGTGCGCCGCGGCCGGGTGCCGAACGTCACTTTTGAATCCTATATAGAAAGTAGAAAGCTATCGGTCCCCAGGGCGCGACCAGCAAGAACAGCTTTGCGTCCAGCGCGCTTGGAGGCCGCACTCGCTTCGCCGCAGCGAGCACGAACCAAAGGAGTGCGCCGGCTGCCTGCTCCGCCGCGGCCGGGTGCCTAACGTCGCGTTTGAGTCCAATATGCAGCAAGGCTATCGGTCCAGAGGGAGCGGCCAGCCACAAAAGCTTCGCTTCCCGCTTTTCCAGGCCGCACTCGTTTGTCTACAGCGAGCGCCAACCAAAGGAGTGCGCCGGCAGCAGAAAGGAAAAGGAAAGAAAAGAAACGAAGAAGAACAAGAAAAAAGTGAAAGAAAGAAGGCTGGTAAGGTACAGGGCTGAACGGGCGAGGGCGAAAGGGAAGGGAGAAGGCTGCCACAGTCACGCTCCAACGCTAAACGAACACTCCCCCAGCGCCTTCCCCTTGCAGGCAGGGGGGTCGGCGGATTTTGGTTGTTCAAAAGGTGAGTTGTGTATTCCTTGGTTCTGGAAAGGAACTGGATTTGCCTTTCTGCAGTGCTGGACTTTGCGTCGGCGCTCAAGTCGCGTCTCGAGGTCAGAGTCAGATGGAGGCTGGGCGTGTTGTTGTCAAATGTGCGCGCAACAGCTGTGACACACCGAAATGGCTTTGGGGGATACCCTGCGGTGTCTAGTCAAACTGGGAGTGAAACGAGCAGGGATCATATCGGCATTTTGGGAGAGCATGGACGACTCCAGGTGTCGACACAAGCTTTGCTTATGACATGCATCGTGAAACGTGTTGCGTCAACAAAGATGGTTTTTCCCCACCAGCTGAAAGCTTGGAGTCTCCGCTTCTCGGAGTGGGTATGGGCTAGGGTTCCGGAATCCAGCGGTTGCGGGTTGCTGTTGGGGATACCACCTGGATTTATTTCTACGGAGTCGTTCACGTTTTTGCTGGAGGCGGATGCCGCACTGAGGGAGCAAGTGCGGCTTACCATGGACAAGGCGAGCCGGAGCGCAGCGAGTGCCACAGCTGGGCGGGCTGTGCAAGGTGGTGAGGTGGGTGAGGTGGGTGAGGTGGGTGAGGCGGGAGTGGCGAGTGGAGCTGCCAGGCAATCAAGGCGGACAGTGTTGCTACGGCAGAGTTGGAGACCTCGTCAGTGGCGCCTGCGCTGCCTGCTTTGGGCCAAGATCCGCCAGAACGGCCTTTGACAACATGTGGGTGTGATGTTTGAGGTGGTTGCCTTTTGAAATTCATAGGCACGCTGGTAGAGCCCATAGTCATGCACCTGCGTGAAACTGGACAATTAGTACATCTCGCACTTGTAGATTCCATTATTCCCCTTCACTTACCAACAGTGGGCGACCTGTGTCAGCTACCTTAATCCAACTGAGTGGGGTTCGCTCAAGCAAACATGTATAGATGTTGACATATCAACAAAATAGGTAGCGCTGCAGGTTGTTTTCCTGCGGAAGCTCGCGGAAGCGCACAGAAGAGTTTGATTTCGGTTGGGTGGTTGTTGCCTAGCACATTTACAAGTAAACCGTGCACACGAATTCCCTGGCGGGAGCTACCTTCCTCAGTTTCCAGAAGCATGCCTGCAGAAGGCCGGAAGCACTTGTACAAACTTACCTAGAAACATGCTTGCGGAAGGTACCCTTCACACCGCGGGAGCTTCGCGGAAGGTTTCGCGGAAGGGTTGATACATCCATGCAAGTTTGAAGGGAATCGACTCAAGTGTAGGTGTCGATTCAGGTCAGCTTGGTTGGGCATAGACTAGATGCATCTGGTTTTAAACATATACAGTTGCCAATCTCTCCAAAAGTACGCCTAGACCCGGAGTTCATGCAGGCGCAGCAAGCGCGGAAGCAATGCCATTTGGAACAAGCGAGTTTTGTTCAGCTTTGCCTTCACGTTGCTTTTGCAACTTACGAAACTTGGGCTTTGCCCACTGGCTGTGTTGCACTGGAATGGGCTGTGATTGGAGTTATGGGCTCTGTCTATTTTATCCGAGCACACCCGAAACATGATGTAGGCCACTTTCTGAGGATCCCTTATTTGAGGTGTTGGCATCATTGTAATGGGCAGATTCTTACATTTGTTTGTCGAGCGAAACCGGTGGTACGCGTTTTTCGTTGATCGAGGCCAAGGAGGATGCTGCGCTGAGGGAGCAAGTGCAGCTTGCCATGGACAAGGCGGTACTGGATGTCTCCTTAAGAGGTTTGACAGGGGGTCCTCCATTTCCACTTTGTAAAGTGGCAATTTCAATGGAAACCACAAGTAAGTCAAGTAGGTTGCGACTTACGGGGCAATCCAGTGACCCCTGTTTGTTTTTTTTCCGCTGGGAAGGGCCCAACGCGACAAGGCCTCAGGGCCCTGCAGCCCCGAGCGAGTGCGTTTCGTTCAGGTTCTACGGTGGGAAAATGGGGAGCCGTAAGGGACCCGGAAGGGTTTCATGCTCCATTTATGGAAGTGCGGCCTGAAGGGAACCCGCAAAGAGGCGATCTAAAGGGGCACCAATGAAGACGGGCCCATGTTTTCTCCTGGCACCTTTGGGATTTTCTAGGCACGGGTGGTGAGAGGCGGTGAAGCCTCGAATATCCTTCAACAACATGGGGGCATGGCCCTCAACCTGTTCTGGGTGTTGATTCCAACCATTCTTGCCCACCATCGTTCCAGCCGATTGCTTGGTTTTTGGTGGTTTCGCAGAAAGAAGGATCCCTCGAACACAGGGGAAAGGTCCCCCTGTGGATGGAGTACGCCCGTATTGGAAACTCCAGGTATTGGGCAACATGGGCGGTACTCCTCAAATGTTGGAGTCTTTCCTGGAGTATGAAAATCATGTTGATGTGGACAGTGCTTTTGTAAGTCCGGCAGGTTTCAAGCGTATCTTTTGGGGATCCCTGAAAAGTAAAAGGGTTGCCATGCAGCCTAAGGCTCCACCTAGGAATTTGCCGCTTTGCGCGCTCCGGGCAGGCGGTCAAGGCGGACAGTGTGGTCACCATGGACCTAGAGACGTCCTCGGCGGGTCAGGCGCGCTCTCTGAGGCGTTTTCCACTACCTCCAAGCCACCCCGGGAAGATAAAATTGAATGTGGCCACCACAAGAGGTGCATGCCAAATTTCCTTCTGGGGCTAGGGTTAGAAGCTGAAACGGGATCCCGGCCGATCTCCCCTTGTTGCTCCGAACCACTCCAAAACGACGATGCCCAATGCTAGAAACTTGGTGGACGGATTCCTGCGGATTCCCTTTGTTGGGGAACTTTCTTGTGAGCCTCTGAAGAAGCCCTTAGGGTGAAACAACAGTTTTGTGGGCAAGGCCAAGAATTTTGAAGAGGTTCCAGTATGTTCCCTTTCGGCACCCAAAGAACCACCCGTTGGCCATTTTAGTTGGTGGTTCTACTTGAGATGGTTTCTTTGCAAACTTACTTGCATGTGGGATTTTTTTTGCCAAGCAGGGTTCGAGTAGGGTTCGGCCTTGGCTTACTCGGTTGTCCTCCCTTTTGGGTTGTTTTGGTCGTTCTGTTTGTTTATGGGATAGGTAAGGCCATCACATGTCTCTCACCAAAAGCCGTGAGAAACACTGTTTCACTCAGGAAGAGCATGGATTGGGGTCGGGGTCACTCTTCGGGGTGGGGGGGGCTTCGATCTCGCTTGCGAATGTGTGGAGTAGGTGGTTCTACTACTTGGTTGCATGAGGGTTGTAGTGTCTCCTAAATCTTTATGTCCACCTCAGCAGAAGTTCAGTTCGGGTTGGGTGCTCTGCTCAAACGTGTGGTGAAACTGGAGTCCTTTCCATTTGACCCTGCAGTCGCCTTTTGTCCCCTCCCAAAAGGAGTACTGACCCTCAAGATTGAGGCGCCCATATTGGGGCAGCTCTCAAAACAGCTGTTGCGACTGCAAAATAACTTGAAGAGTATCACTTCAATGGGTATTTCACTATTCAACTTAAGTCCACCTGAACATTGCCTGACTTAGCTTCATTACCTCTTTAACTTTTTGCCCTTTTGGTCTAGGAAGCAGTTTGGATGCGCGTTCTGCGGAATTCCACGTGGTCCTCCCCCTGTTGTTGTTTTGTTTAGTACTCTTTTAGTACTTGTTCATATCCCACTGTGGTGGATCCACCAAAGTCGCATCCTGACTGTTTTCTAGATTTGGTTTTCCTTCGTCGTTCTCCTTTCAAGTCAAAGTCTGGCCCAATGAAGTGATCAAAAGTGGGGGCAGCTTCTGTGCGCGCGCAAAGAACCAGGCGGCCTCCAATCTGCTGCAGTTCCCAACCCAGGCGCGGTGGGGGCGTCCTCCCAAGAATAACTCCCCTTTAGCCCAAAGAGGATGGCAGGGCCTAGTCCAAGAATGGTTGGTTTCCTTTGCTTTTTCCCCCGTCAGATGGGGTGCGACTTGAAGTTGAATCCGGCCGCTCCAGCCTACGGGGTACAGGCCGCCGATCACACAAGCAGGTAGGTGCCGGGGCCTCCTTGAGAGGGGGCTACCGCGTGATGTTCAAGCATGTCAACTAGCCTTCACCGACGCATCCAAACAAGGGTCCTTTTCTTGAATTTCCGAGGATGCGCCAAAAGGTGCTACGTGCTTTTCCATTGAGGGGTCAAATGGTTTCGGCCGTGAAGAACCCAGTTCAAAAACAAGTACCTGCTTTTCCATTGAGGGGTCAAATGGTGTCGGCCCTGAAGAACCCAGTTCAGAAACAAGCACGCTTCCCCCAAGTTTCCGACATATCCAAGAGATGACCAAAGATTTCCCCCACCCCCCCACCCCAGTTTCCGACATGAGTATTCAAGGGACCCAATTGCAAGAAGGTACCTGCAATGCGCAAAGGGGTCTTTCTAGTTTTTTTTTGTTTTTTTTTTCCATTGTCAATTCGAAGACATAGCATTAACATTGAATTCCTTTTGGGGGACCCTGTTAGAAAGCACAGACCTCCATGATATCTTGTGCCTTGTGCTTCTGGTGTTGATTTTTTTGGAAATCAACTACCAGCAAAATGGAAATCCAAAAACGGTGTTCCGGGGCGGGAACCCTTTTGAGTGCATGCACGTGGCCAACGACCAACCATAAATCAAACAACACTTACCAAGTAAGGCGTGATACGAACCCCGAATCAAACATGCAAGCAGCAGCCAACACAAACCAACACAACCAACGCGACCCAACCAACAAACCGACACGACCAACACATCAAGCATGCAAAGGGATCGATCGATGCCGTTCACGTTTCTTCCGCGAGGCACCGGAGGGTAGTGTGGCCACCGCGGTGCATAGTGACGGCTCCAAGAACGCAAACCCGGAGGCCGTGCATCGGCGGTCGGCCATGCGGGGTCGAAGGGCAACCCTTCGGGAGGGGGTCCTTTTGTTTCCCACCCCAAATAAGCACCCTCAACAAACCGACGCAGTTGGGTGAAAGTGGTTAGCTGCACTTCCCTTCTTGCTAAACGGGGAAGACTATACCAAACTGGTGGAATGGTGCCATCTGGCGTAAAACATGACTACGCATTCTGTGTCAAAATCGGAGACCCAAAGTTCCCTTTGGTTCCACGTGCCAACCTCAAACGGGTTCAAACAAAACCGCTCGGGATAGAAGGTGGGTGCCACGGGGCGACTTGCAGGACCCTGGGACTCGTGTCTCGCCCATTTACTGTGCATACTTCTCTTGACCGAAAGTTGCAAGGGTTCCTCGCGGTTCCTCGCCCTGTGGTTTCCCAAGTTCGGAAGCTCTGGATGCAGCGTGGAGGGTCTGTGAGGACTTTGGAAGTTTGCAAGAACCAAGAGCGGAGCTTGCGCGATCAGGAACAATGGTGGTTTTTGCCGGGTGGTTTCCCAAGGATCCCGGCAATTTTGGCATGTTTGCTTGCCAGCTCCCATTTTGTACGGTGTGACGGAGGCTCCTCGCAGCGTCACTCCAAGCTTCAAATATGGGCATGGGTCAAAATAGGGGAACCTCAAAAAGGTATAAAAGGTGGTGTTCAGTCTGGTGTCCCTTTAAACCAAGGAAGAACGTGGTATTAAAATCAAGTGACACACCCTTCCTGGCCTCTTTGTCCATGAGCTTCCGCTAGGCGGGGGAGGTGCGGGAGCAGCTGCACCTTACCATGGAGAAGGCGGAGCATGCCACGCGTGTGCTCAGATGAGAGCTTCTCGAAATCGTGGACCCTTTGTTCTTGGCTGCTATTGGGTTGGATCTTTACACTTTAACTTTTTGGGAAATAAAGGTGTTTTCCACTAAACCCCCACAACGTTAAACTTTTTGCAAGGGGGTCAACAGCAACCAAGTGTTGGTTGCGTTTTTAAAGGAACACCGAAATGAAACCCAATACCTGGAGGGGTAGTTTTCAGAAACACCCAGATGGATTGAACTTTAGAGGGATGGTTCGAAACGGGACCCAACATGAACCACCAATCTGGGCAAATTATCAAGACATCGCAGCGCTTGATTGCTTGTTTTTGGTTGGATGATTCTGCTCCCAGACCCATGGGTCTGTCAGCTTCACCTCCCAGTCGGCTTGAGCCTTCTTCCAGCGTCTTGCCCCCGTCAGTTGGCGGGATAAACGATCAAGCAGAATACACGGCAGTTCGGTCTTTGGTGTGACCTCAGCACCTCACAAAAGACCTTTCAAAATTAAATGGCTCTCCAGAAAAGGCGGAGTTGAATGAACGGATCCTGTCTAAACTGGGACGCCCCTATTCGCCAACCAGGTCTTTTCAGGTAGCATCCATCTCTCAAGCTGTCCAGAAAGATGTTCGGCCTTTCGCGGGATTTGTTTGGGTGTTTGGTTTGGTGCCGCCTTTGCCATATTCTACCCAGAAGTTACCAGTTGGCTCTTTGGCCAAGTTGGCAAGTGGTAACCTGAGACATTGAGGGACAAGGGTAGATTGCCGAGGTCAAGTGGCTTCTCATCTAGGCTACGAACCACAAACTCGGCCAAGGAAGTATTTCATTAAACCCAGCTTCGGCTGGAGAATGTTCGAGCTTGCGGTGGGTTGCGGTGGCAACTTTTGAATGCAATTTGTTGGCCTCTGCTTTATTTGGGCGGGGTACAGTCGGGAGAACACGAGCAACCCAGTTGCAGAGCTCCAAATCCAATTATTGTTGCTTACATGACGCAACAAGAAGTCTCTCAAACCATTCGCTTGATGTCAGTGATGTAGGCAATGCCAGCAATGGAGGTGATGCGGCTTTTGGTCGTTTTCCGGCTTGTGCTAAGCGGCCTTTCTGTGGAGATCCTGCACCAGTTGGGATGGATAAATCCCTACAAATACTGGTTGATAAACCACTTTGTTGTTGATTTTGTCCAACAGGATCCGATCAACCCTTTCTGATGTTGCTTGAAAGGGAAACCAACATATTAAACAAATAAACATAATAATAATAATAATAATAATAATAATAATAATAATAATAATAATAATAATAATAATAATAATAATAATAATAACAATAATAACAATAATAACAATAATAATAATAATAATAATAATAATAATAATCAAACACACACTCACTTTGATTTCCGTTTCCGGACTGCCGAGTCATTCGAAGGCCATCAAGGCTGACAGTGTGGCGGAGGTGGAGGTGGAGAGCACGGTGGCAAATCCGCCAGTGCCAGCCTCAGAGAGATGGGACCGTTGCCAGAGCCAGCGGGCTTCACGGGAAGCCAAAAGGAAACCAGTATCTGAAGGTGCCCAAATGGGGCTGTCGTTTTTTGGGGAACACCTTTTGGGGCGGATTAAGGGGAGAGCAAAAGTAAAGCCACGCATGCTTGTTTTTTTTTGGGGGGTCCTCAAAAAACGACACAATCGACGATTTTGACACATTTCCAGTTGGATGTTCAGCCCGCTCAAGCGCAGAACTGGGCATTGTCAAACTATGGCCGGTTCCTTTTTGGACTCTGACGCCGCTGCAGCCGCCTTTAAAAGGGGATGAAAGACTGTGCCCTAATTTTGACAACCCCGTCAGAAGAAAAGCCACTATTTTGGGGGTCCAAACTAAATCCTTAATTTGACACAATTCCAGTACTTGGATGCTCAACCCACTTTGCAAGTTCAGAAAATTAGTGGTTTGCTTCCTTCTTCCTTTCCGGGCAAGGGTTATCCACTGGGCGCTTGAGTGTTGACAAAGCAAAAACATGTGAAAGCTACAAAAGGGGTCCCCAAAAGGAGATTTCTCCAAACATGTGTTTTGGGGTGCATGTGGATTTGCAAGGTCCGGAAGCCCCTTTTTAACTACCGTTCAAAGAGTCTGAGGATGTCAGGGTGTCAGTTTCATGCACCCAGTACTTGTGCAAGGAATCCACCGAATCTGAATGGATCATCCTTGATCGGTGTGATCCTGCAGATGTATTCGTGTTTCCTAGGAACTGGAAATGCGTTTAAAAGAGAATAAGAGGTTATTTATTGCCCGCAACGAATTCGACGAGATCCGAATCGTTGCTTGTCAGGCCGCTTCCTGGCTGCAGACCACCTTCCAGGAGGCTGGCCTTCCGGATTCAGAGGAGCCCAAACCTGCCACAGGATCTTGAATCAGGAAAGCCCAATTGCTATAGAGAGCCCACGTATTGAAGGTCCAGCGTCTCCTGACGGTTGCTCCGACCATGACTCAACCGCATAGAACATTGGCGGTGCTGGCTTTGGAGCACCCCTGATTACACTCTGGGAATGAAAGCCGAAAATAGACAAACGCGCAGGCTTTCCAGCCAGTAGATGTCGGGTTGCATTTTTGTGCGGACACATGAGTCGCAAACTCGCTCATTGGTCCTTGAAGGGTTGTGTGAGGGTTGGTGTCGGCGCCTTCATTGTCAAGCCTGGATCTCGGCGTGTTAGACATCCCGGCCGACAGGTTTTAGCTTGGGATGGCCAAGCCTTTGACATTGGATGCATTTTTGCATAGCTATCTGCCGTGGAGTTGAAGAACCCATTTGTGCGACAAAGTCACTTGGCTTCGCAGAACCCTCTCCCCGACTCGTTGGTCAATCTCCTCCCACTCGCCAATTTTGGCTCCCCCCCCCCCCGGGCCGCGGGATGTGAGAGAAGAATAGAAGACTACTGGAAGACGACGTGATGGTTTGTCACACGTGTGATCTTCCCAACCACCACCACCCCCCAGTAGATACTCCTCCATGGAGAATGTTGCCGGTGAGTCAGTGGATTTTTGCCGCGCAAGATCAGCAGCGCGTACTTCTAGGGATTGCGAATCCTATCTTGGTGGCTCCCAGCCATCCCCTTAGCTTTCTAGCCTTGTAGTGTGTAGTGATAGTTTCCATTTAAACCACTAAAAGTTAAGCTTTTAGCGGGGGATCTGAGGGCAGCCCAGCTATGAGACAAACATGGGCCAGAGGTTTCAGCCTGTCGCTCCAGGCGGTAAAGGGCAGCAGCGAGGCCACCATGGACCAGCACAGCGATGGAACCCCAGAGGCGGGGGCTGAAACGATCATCCGCCCAGCTTTTTGCCGGATGTTTGCCGGACGTTAGACACACTTGGGTATTCACCTTGAAATTGGTGGTGTGGATTGGTGGTTTGTGGATTTGAGCCCCTGTTGTTGTGGAGGTTAAATGGGAAACAACTTGAAACGTCCCCCTAAGCTCCAAACAATTAAACCAAACCGCCAAGTCCTGGGACATGGTGTTTTGTGAGTTGGTACACCTTCACCTTTGAAGGAAAACAAAAGGAACACGCGAGGCCATGTCTGTGTGGGGTTCCCCCATTTAGACAAATAGCATTCAGGAAGTAGGTTAAGACTATGGTCAGAATGGGGACAACCCCAAACGCGGCCCTGTGGTAGCCCCCATCGAGGGGGCAAAAGGGAAACGCCAGGCTCCAGGCTGGGGGATGGGTTCAGGATATGTCTCAAACTTAGGGACCCTCCAAGTGGTTTCCTGTTGGTTTCCCTCTAAACCAACCCTAAAAGGGGTACCCTCGAACAAAGACACATACATATGGAACCCCCGGAATTGTATTCAAGCTCGCCTTTGCGCGCTGGCTAGGGGAAAGCGGCGGCCCAGGACCGGGAGCCATGGAAGGTAGGAGGCATCGCTCGTTTGAAGGCATCTGGGGAGCCTCTTGGGTTGCATGTTAACTTGAGGGGACTAATGTGGCTGTGGCTCAAAACCAATGGTACCATGTTGGGTAGGTGCACCACCCATTTTAGTCTATTTTAGCGGGGATTGGGATGTTCACTGGGATTTTGACCCATGGCCATGTCAGAGGTTTTGAATCAAAGGCATACCATGCACGCAGGTAGCCTAATGTGGGAGTCATGAGCTGCTTGGGAGGCTGTTCATGATTCATGAGACAAAGAGCTCCGTCTATGGTTCTAGCATTCCAAAGCTGACCGCAGCGAATATTGACGGTGCATCTCAACCGGAACAGCTCTAAAGAGATGTTTGAAGAGAGACTAAAGAGAACCGAGAGATATTGACAGGGGATGTCAAACTAGACTTGGGGACCTCCAAACATGGCTGGGTGTGTTCATTTCCTTTGAATCCAAAACGGGGGAGTGCCCCCCCAAATTCATGGACACCTCCTGGGGCAACTGAGTATGAGAAGCCAAGCCAAAAGGAGACCAACCGGTTTGCGGGGGCCCCTGTTTCGCTTTTATGGATTCAACACGAAGTCCTGGTTTCCGGATTTTGCATTGCCGCCTCTTGGTTTGCTGGCATCAGGGCGATGAAAGGCTTTCGCCAACGAAGCGTTTGTCCAGCAGCGATGCAATGTATGGTGAGTTTGGGGTTTGGGACACATCAACTCACTTACCCTCCTGCAGGTTGGCATGGAACCCCACTAGCTATGCATTTTGTTCCATCTCCTTTTGGGTTGCCCACCGAAACGCATATCCATGATGCACACATTGATGGAGATCATGGGTCACATGTTTATTGATGACCACAAGGCAATCATTCATGCCTCAATTGTTTGATGCTTGAGAGAGAGAGCTTGGCGTGTCTCAAATTGGGGGGCTCCGCCCCTTTGTCCGAATACTATTTTTGGCTTGTTGTAAAAGGAGACCAAAGGGACACCTCAAAAAGACAACCCCATGTGCAACTGTGTGTTACCATGGTTATCCGGATCTCGGTGAGTCTCAAACTGCATGGAGCAGCCTCCACACTCTTCCCGGAGAACGTGCAGTTGCTTCCTTTTGTTGCCATCCCAAGGCTCGTCCACAGCATGCCAAACAAAGGACAGCGTAAAGCAAGCAATCAAGCGCGCAAGCAAGCCAAACGTACAGACAGACAGAGCCAGGCAGACAGACAGAGCCAGGCAGACAGACAGAGCCAGGCAGACAGGCAGACAGGCAAGTGGGCGGACAGGCAGGCAGATAGATAGGCAAACAGAGAGGCGTGCAGGCAGGCAAACAGAGAGACTGCAACAAGCAAACAAACCGTGGTTCACGAACCTCAGGAGGCTCGGGAGGCTCAGGAGGCTGAGGAGGATCCTGAGACCGTACAAGAGAGAGTCCAGGAGGCCCGCGCAGCTGAGATCGGAGTAAGGGAACACTCAAGCTGCTATTGGCTCAACAGACTGTGAAAAACAGGTCTCAAAGGAGACATTTGGGTCCAGGAAAGAATAGCGTTGACCAGCTGATTTCCTCTTGAAAAAAAACTCAAAAGGTCTGAGGGATTATGATGCGGGGGTTGTGTACAACCAGTGCAGCCACGCTTATCAGTTGATTGACTTGGGTTAAAAAGATAGGTGTCCACAAAGGCATGTCTACTCTTTACTTTTCTGGAAAGATGGACCTGTGGAAAGAGCTGGAAGTTGGATTGACCTTCCTTTTCGCTTTTTGACTTCTAGGGCATGGACCTCGCCATTTCGCGGGTTCCTTTGACACCCATTTGGTTCAGTCTCAAAGTGAATGGGGCTCGAAAGAGAGTACCGCCCCAACATGCTCAATCGCCACCTGGCTTTCTCCAATTCAGGCAAACACCCATTTGGCTGAACTGTTCACAGCAATCCTAATGGCTCTCCTTCGCCAAAAGGGGTTCTAACCCCAATCCCAGCGGGCTGAGGCGGCTTTGCTAGCCAAAGGCCAAAGAGGGTCAATGGGTCCTTTTTCTGGGGGATGCCTGCTGGCCAATGATTGGCTGTCTCACTGGCCAGCGTCGTTTCCCACTTTTGCGGTCCACAACTTCCATGTTAAGTGTAGAATTCGTCATTTGCAGGGCCTTCCAATGTCGCAGAAGTCGGCCAATCACGGAGGCGATTGCTCAGTTTCTGGGTGGCCTCCCCGAACTCCGAGGGCTTGGCTTGATTCTTCCATATTCCCACCTAGCTGATGTTAAGGTGCGCGATGCTTGATGTGCCTGGCTGGGCCAACGGCCTGAACTGTGATTTGCAATCGAGGTTTTTGTCACTTTGACTTTGAGACTGACCAATATCGGGAAAACGTGCAGATGGGCACCTTAAAATGGTAGTTGCATCCTCTTGGGGAGCTTGCAAACGTCTCAACATGTTTTGCGAAACAGTTGCCAAAGAACCGCCCTGACCTACGAAAGATCTTCCCCTTTGTAGCGGTTTCCCAACAGGAATTGTGAGCAATCGGATTGGCCAACACTCCATTTTCAACAGCACAAAAAAGGAGCCCTCAAGGCCAACATTTTGAGGCCACCTTTGAATTGGGAATCACTGTTTCACACGCCTCTTTCCAACAGTTCAGTTCCAAACATCCGGGCCGGGTTTCTCTTCAGTTGGTTTCTGCGAGGACACCGCCCAATAAGACAGGCCCCCCCCGCCCCACAAAGAAAAACAATAAAAAAGAAAAAGCAACGTTTGGATCCCGAAGGAACAAATGGGGGGACACGGCGAAAACAGGTGCTCGAGGAGAACAGCCGTCTGCGCTCAGAGAATGAGGCGCTGAGGGTAGGAGCCTCAGTCAGGGCAATGAGCCGTCCCGAAAGCGTCGCGTGTTAAGTGCTTCTGTTCTTCCTTTTTTGTCTGCTTGCTTTGTTGTTGTTTTTGGAGGGGGGGGGGGGCGGGGAAGCACTTTTTGGGATTTGTTTTCGTTTGTGATGGTTGTTGCGTTTGTTTGGTGTGATGCCTTGTGTGCGTGGTGTGGCCAGGCGTGCCGTGCGCCGTGATGTGTCGCGTGGTTTGTGTGCCTGTGCGTGAGTGCTTGTAATGGCATGTCTCCCTTCGTTTTGATCCGTGTCTTCCTGATGCTTTTGGCGCTTTTCGGGGAACCTCGTTTCAATTGTTGCTTTGCCGACTGGGGGGACAAAGAAAGGAGGGCTTGTTGCGTGTGTGCGTGTGCGAGAGAGAGAGAGAGAGAGAGAGACGGAGAGAAAGTGGTTTGTGGTTGTGTTTTTTTGTGTGTGTTGTGTGTGTGTGTGTGTGTTGCGTGTGTTGTGTGTGTGTGTGTGTGTGTGTTTTTTTTTGAAGTGAGGTAATAGGATACGTTGTGATATGATGTGAGAATGTGATGTGTAGTGAGGTCTAGTGAAGTTATATACATGTTGCGTGTATGGCGCCACATGCCAAGCATTGCCAAGCAAGGTTGGAATTATTTGAGCAGCTAAGCCTGAGTAAATGATGGTCGGACGACCCTGCCGCTGCTCGAATTCTTTATCATGGTTTAGACAAGTTTTATTATGACTCAAATGAGTGTTTCCAAAAATAGGGGCCCTTTTTGGTTGGGTTTAAACGGAAACCAGACAATATTCGGGGTGTCCATTTCCGGAATCAGCCAAATGAACCTGGAGCATCATTTTCGAAGCAAGTGGAGCGACGCCCGGCTGTTTCAAGGGATTCGACGGGGGAGAATCCGAGGCCTCCCGCTCTCTTTTCGGAAGAGGGGTCCCTTCAAAAACGGCCAACAAAATGGCGCCTTGTTCCCAAACAGCTGTGGGTTGGTTGGTTGCTTGGTTTCTTGCTTGCTTGCTTGGTTTCTTGCTTGCTTGCTTGGTTTCTTGCTTGCTTGCTTGATTGTTGGTTGGTTGGTTTCATCCATGTTTGTTTTGCCGTGGTGTTGGAGCTTCTGCTTTCCTTTGTTGGTTTCCTTGGCTTTTTTGGTGTCGGTTTCCTTGGTTTTCCCCAACAGCTGAAACCTTTGGGGTCAGGGGCTTTGCCCAGATCAGCTTCCGAGTGGTCCGGGCCAGGTTCCGGAGAAGTTCCAGGGGTTGCTGTTGAGGATGCCACCTGCGTTGTTTCCCTATGGCTGGAGGTCTGCGAAACGTTCCAGTCTACAGTCTATGTTCAACTTGGGAAGCCACTAAATTTCAGAGGACGGTGACGCACCCAAATCTTTCCATGTCCACCATTACATGTAGCTCCCGCATATTTTGACTGTGCATCTGACTTTTGCAACCTACAGTCAGACGCGCGCCCTCTTCAAAATGCAGTTGCACTTTCATGTCCCTTCTTCGAGCCTCCCACCGCTTCCCTCTGGGTTGCAGTCAGCGTCACTTCGAAGGTCGAGCTGGAGCACTTACTGGCAATGACTGTGGCCGGGATGCTCGGATTGCGCTCAGGCATTTGAGAGGTGTGTGTTTCGATAAAACCGGGTTAGACACAATTTGGGTGTTTCTTTTGTTGAGGGCACCCTTTTTTGGTGGGTTCAACGGAAAACCAAAAGGGAATCCACAATTTTGGGGCGGGTCTCCTAAAAAAAGACACCCATTTGCATGTTTCTCCAAGTTCAGGAACCCCTCAAATTAGTTTATCCTTGGGTTCCTGACCCGTCCCCCCTTTCGGTGTTTCTTGAAATGGGAACCCCAACAAGTGGAGGGTTTTCCTTTGGATTCGGACCGATTCCCATGTTGAGCAGCACATTCGGGCTCACACCCTGCTCGGCGGCTCAGACGCCGGAAGTCACACCGCCGACCACATGCACCCGGTGAGGCCGGGGAAAGCTGCGCGGGAAGCACAGTGCCCAACACCTCTGGGATTCTCCTCCAGCTTTTGTTGATTTAGTTTTCGGTTACGTGGAAATGTGAAACTGAGTCACACCATAAGTTTTGCATCAGCCAATCTTGCAGGTGGTTCTACCTGGTCTCAAGGGGTTAGTTTGCTGGACTACCATGTAAGGCAAAGCAGAACTTAGCCACGCCTGCCCTGCCCTGACGATCTGCTGGTCGCAGTTGGTGTCACGGACACCTCTGCTCCGCAGGCACATTTCTTGCCCTGACGCGAGCAGAGCGCGCAAGATGCGCGAGCGACACTCCAGATGTGTTTTCGTTGCATACCCTCAAATTCTAGAGTTGTCCAGTACCTAACATGTCCCATTGGTGAAATCTTGCGGCGGCCGCAGCCTCAAGCTCGCCTGGCTTTGCTTTCTTCTGTTTTGGTACTCGCATGCCCTTTGAGCCACATCGGTTTCGATCGCATCGAAACCGTCTGGAGGGCGTGCAGCCTGAAGGCCTGCAAAAGTTTCACGCCTGCGGGATTTTTTCTTGGACAGTGCCGCTGGAGCTGTGAGATCTATGAGATTACAACTTGCGGTTCGGTCATGTTTTTCTTAAACTCAGCAGTCTCTGGTCCAGGGGGGAACTCACTACATTTCCCACCAAAGCAGCCCATCATGTTTTATGATTGCTCGTTTGGCCTGGGCTCAAAAGGTCAAACCGGAGACGGGATCTCGCTACTTCAGTGTATGGGCCAATGGTCATATTTACGAAGACTAGCATGTTTTCTTGGGGATTCAAAATGCTTTCTTGTGAATGTGCGTATTTGACAAAAGCTGAGGCAGCGTACCCTCAGAGCTGAAACGATGGCGATTGACAAAAAATGTAATTGAAAAAGGGCACAACCAATTTAAGGGAAATCTGGCTACCATGCAACAAGTGCTCACCAGGCTCCAATGACCACTCAGAGAGACAGCGGCGAAATCCGAAGATTACTTTCTCAAGTGACAATTCTATTTGAGCAAGACCACTTCTGTAAAGATCACTTCTGTAAAATGTGCATGTCTCAATAGATAACATTCTGATTCGGAGACACAGAAAGGGGAGCCATTGCAACCTATTGACCATTAAGATCCATAAAGGGCCAGAACCCTCCAATAGTTTCCCTTGCTACGGCTCCAAATCAGAGTAGACAAATTCGGGCAACCCCTCTTTGAATGGTGTAGGAAGCCAAAAGGATACTGGGAGAGCTCCAGAATTCGGAGACACCCATCGGCGGCCCTGTGCTTCTTCAGTATTGTCCATTGCCAGCGCCAAAGGCGGTCGGCGGTCCGTGTCTTGATTAGAGCTGGACGTCCGTAGCATTGCACTTGAAAGGAGAAATAATCTCCCGGCTCCACCCGTAACACTGCCGGGAGCACTGGGGCGGTGCTATATAACCATCAGATAGACTGTAGATGCAAAACGATGAATATCTACCGTCATCTACTCTACTGAAGGGAGTCATATTGGAAATGCTTACCAAATTATCAATTCGGGTGCTGAAAAGTCCAATGTCATGGGATGGAATGAATATTGGCTAACTCATATCCCATTTGCTTGGGAGTGATGAAACAGATTTTGCACTGTCTGCCTTTAGTAGATTGATTAGTCGATGGGGGTCAAGAAGGGTTTGTTTCAGGGGATACCATTGAGATTGATGTAAGTATGTTGCGTAGTTTATGGTTACCCGATATTCAGCTTAGACGGTGACATGCCTTCTCGCATTGCTAATTGAGGCTGAGTGAAGGCCATCACCTTGCCTGCTGGGTCCATGAAAGTACGTTTTTGTTTTTGTTTCCTCGGTTTTTTTTCCCCCCCCGGGTGATTAGGAGCTATGACCCTTGCATGTTTGCAACAGTCCGAACGATTTTAGACTCGCACTGGCACCGACGCTGCCCTTCGAACCATGAACTTATGCCAGGAACTGAATGGTGGATCAGTGGATTTAATCTTTTGGCTCCCATTCACCTTAGAGTTATCGTGGATAGGGGATGGGATGAGTTGTGCCAAATCGTAAAGGCTTTTCGGAACGACCTTACGTGCTTGGAAGTGACGATCAGAGCTGCTAGTCGGGGGTTGTTTCTTGCGCATGGTACGTCAGTCGATCTTCAATTTCGACCACTTGTGCAAAACTTGGGCTCAATCTATAGTTTTAAAAAGAGGCAGCAGAGCCACGCCAGTCACAATGAGTGGCGGCTTTTTGCCAGTGCTGCTAGGGCATGTTGATGACCACGCTCCGACTCAATCGAAGCCGATCCAGGAGCCCGATGAATTCAATGCCAAAGTTGCAGATGACAACTTTCAGCTGTACCAAGCCTGCGCAAGCGGTGATCCAGTGAACGCCAAAAGGCTGCTACTTGCCAAAGTCGATGCCAACAGCAAGGACTACGGCGGTCGGACTCCCTTGCACTTGGCTTGCGGATGTGAGTTTGCGGGTGCCAAAGAGGTAGGTATGTGTCAAAGTAGTGGGCATTCTCGAAATGTTGCTTTTCCTTGGGTTCCCTTCGAAGCCCAAACAACGGTATCCTCAAAACACACGCGCCCAGGTGGTGCAGCTCTTGTTGGACCATGGTGCAGATGCCAATGCCCTCGACAAGATTGGCATGACGCCCATGGACATATCTGTGAAAACTGGGAACCGCTCCATCCGGAAGGTCTTGGAGGCAAGTGGTGTGGAACTTCAATCCGCCTTGGAACAAAAGGCGAGGGAGAGTTCCTGGCTGCTGAAATCCTCTGATTTCAAGCTTAGGAAGGAACTTGGAAACACCTTAAAGAGTGTGGTGCATTTGGCAGATTGGAATGGAACCACGGTCGTGGTGAAGTGCATCAAGATGAAGCATCGTGTCGTAATGAAGAAGCTCAGAAAGTCGCAGAGTCTTTGTTTATCACTGGACAATGATGAACTGGAGGCAGGGTTGGGCCAAGGTTTGAATCGAACCATGGCTTCCTTTTGGGATACCAAAAGGATATTTGTAGAATTAAATCCATCGTTTCACTTTTCCGGGGAGATTTCTTGATTGCCCTAGGCATTGGATGGTCCAACGGAGTTGATGGTACCAACCAAGTCGGAGCCAGAGATCGTGCAGGCTTGTACCGAAGAGCTTCTTCATGAGATCCAATTGCTGTCGTCCCTTCGACACCCCGACTTGGTCCTGTTCCTGGGCGCTTGCTTGGAGCCTGACCTGCCAGCCATGTTCGTCACTGAGTACATGCCCAAAGGTGACCTTGAGCACTACTTGTTCGACATGAGAAGGAAGAAGCAAACTCCGCACTATGCGCCACCCTTGTGGCAAACACTGGAGTGGAGCTTGGCCATTGCTCGTGCCTTGGCCTTCCTTCACAACTTTCCAGTGGTCCATCGAGATTTGAAACCGCTGAACCTGCTCTTGACCAAGACTTTGGACGTGAAAGTCACGGACTTTGGCATTTCCAAAATCATGGCGTTTCGCCCAGAAGAGGGCCCCATGAACATGAAGCGTGCCAACAGCAGCCTGTCCACTATGACCCTGGGAGTGGGGACCTACACCTATATGGCACCGGAGGTGGTGAGAACCCACAACTACACTGAGAAGGTGCGGGGTGGCTCCGAAAATGACAAGAGAGTAGATCATTGGTCGTTGTCCCTCTTAGTTTGGTCAATTGTTTTCCATTTTTCCAGTCCACTGTGTTTCTAATTGGCCGTCAAATGGGAGCCGAAATAGGTGGACATCTATTCCTTCGCGCTCATCATGTTTTACCTCAGCTCCGGAAAGCGGCCCTTCTATACCTTCGCCCATCCCAGCGACATCTTGGACCGGTTCGTGGCCGGAGCAGAGCCCCGCCCCGATGCCGGGGAATGCCACAAGGTCTTGCGACCGCTGATCCAAGAGTGTTGGCATAAGAAGTCGGAGGACCGACCCTCAGCCGAAGACATCTTGGTTACCTTGCAAGAGATGAAGGCCACCTCCTCCTGGTGTGGCCTCAGCAAGGTCTTTAAAAGTGGGCGCTGAGTTGAAGCTCGCGTCAGCTTTGCCTTGTCATATTGCATGATTTTCGTTTCAAGTGCCCCTACCCGGCAAGAAGCTCGGGCTAAAAGGCAGTTTCTTGACTCGTGCGCAGGCTTCTCCTGAGCGGATTGCTAGGGAGTTGAAGCGTTGCAGAATGAGAACACGTTTTGACGCATGGAGAGAAAAAGGGAAAATCCTACAAACATCGATATATCTATTTCACGCTGACGTGACACAGCCGGCCACCGTTGTTTATTGGTTTTGGAGGATTGGTATGATTGGATTGATTGGATTGATTGGGTTGGTTATGATTGTGGTGGTATTTTAAGAAATCGAAAATTGGATATTATTTTATTGGAATAATAATATTTAAAGATTAAAAAAAGATATATTAAATTATGTTAATATGAAAAATATAAAACATGAATTAATAAACAAATGAAATTATATTATAATTACATATATAATTATTTAGAAATGTATATAATATATTATTTTTAGACAAATTATAGCGAGCTTATTGGCTTGAGGCGAGCCCCAAACCCCGAAATACGAGGTGGTTCCCGAAATAAGGATTGCTCAAATCTGTGGGGTGTTATTCGGCGCACCGGGGCGCTAAGTGTGGCTAGGTGTGCGAGATTCCGACCCCCGTAAACAGCTTGAAAGCACATATGTTTGAGATAATTCGAGCCCTAATTTCATTAACACAGGCATCAGGTTCTCAAAAGCCAGCCGTTTCTGCTTATTTGACCGTAAAATGCTTGCTACCGCACTCGTTTGAGAAAAGATGGCCTTTTTCTGTCTCTCATTTAGATTGGCCTCAAAATCCTAACAACCAGCCGTTTCTGCTTAGTTGGCCTTGAAAAACTTGGAAAAAACCGATGTTTGAGACGAGCCGGCCCTTCTCTGTCTCTCATTGAGGCGGGTATAAGGTCCTCCAAAACTAGCCATTTCTGCTTATTTGGCCTGAAGAAACTTGAAACACATACGTTCGAGAAAGTCCAGGGCCCTTCTCTGTCTCTCGTTAAGACACATCAAGCTGTCAAAAACCAGCCGTTTCTGCTTAATTGGCCTTCAAACGCTTGAAAATACATTCGTTTGAGAAATCCGGCCCTTCTCTTTCTCTCATTAAGACTGGCATCAACTTCTTAAAAACCAGCCGTTTCTGCTTAGTTGGCCTTGAAAAGCTTGAAAATACACTCGTTTGAGAAATCCGGCCTTTTTTTTCTCTCATTAAGACTGGCCTCAACTTCTCAAAAACCAGCCGTTTCTGCTTAATTGGCCTTGAAAAGCTTGAACACACACGCGTTTGAGAAAATCCGGCCCTTCTCTGTCCCTCAATCAGACTAGCCTCAAATTCTCAAAAACCAGCCGTTTCTGCTTAGTTGGCCTCGAAAAGCTTGAAAAAACAGATGTTTGAGAAAATCCGGCTCTCTCATTGAGACTGGTCTCAAGTTGTCAAAACCGGCCGTTTCTGCTTAATTGCCCTTAATTAGGAGGCAAGGAAGGCCCGCCAAAATACGAGGTGCGAGGTGGACCCTTAATTTGCGAGGTAGTATTTTATTACCTTTTTAATAATTCGAGGTACGAGGTAGAAATTATTATAATTTGTCCAGATTATTTAGAATTGAATATTGATAGTTTATTGTTTTTGGCTTAAATTTTGGTGTTGTGTTTGGGTTGGATTTTTTTTTGGAATGGGATGATGTAATTTGCATGCCTAAAGAGGTGTTGGGTTGTGGGTGGGCGAGATTCTATTTCTCGATTTTGTTTTGTTGTTGGTGTTTGCAAATATTTTGATTTGAAGATTTTGGTTGAATTGCCGATTGTATTTTAGGATGTTGGATTGAGAAATTGAATGTTGGTATAATATATAATTTATTAAAAATAGAATAAATGATATAGAAAAACAACAAATAGAATATATATTTGAATTTGATTTATATAAATGAATATTGATTATATTAAATATATATATAAATTGTTTTATATGTAATTGTTTAATGAATGTTTATATTTTTTATATTTGTATTATGTGTATTGATTTATAGATTTTATTTTAGTGTTGTATTGTTTTAATTTTATTGTTGATTTTGTTGTTTATGTATTTTTTATTTGATTAATGATTTAATTAGTTATATATATATATTTAGATACGTCTTGTTTTTATTTTATTTTATGTTTACAGATATTTATTTTGTATGGTTATTTGAATATTGATTTTTTGAATATATTATGTAGTTTGATATTTATAATTTTATATATTGATTATTGATATATATATATATATCTATATTATTTTTTTTGGGGGGGGGGAATTGGATTATAATATATTATTCGTTATGATTTTTATATTATTTATTTTGTTGAGGAATATATTAATTTTAATTAATGAATTATTTTATTCTTGAGATTGTTATATTATTTTTTAATTTATATTATATATAATTTTTATGGCAGATATATTATTTTCTCAAAATATTTTGTGACAAATACGATATTATTATAAGATGGAATATAGATTTTGTAATAAATATAAAATATTTTATAAAAAATCATATAGGTTTTATAATAGAATATATAGATAGAGAAATATAGAAATAAATAATTATTTAGAGAATTATAGATATAAACAGATTATAGATAATTAATTAAATTAAAAAAATAATAATTTGATAGATATATATATATATTTTGATATATAGATATGTATTTATAATATTTAATAAGTATTTAAAAGAAATAATAGATATAATATTAAATATAGATTAATATATAGTTTTTGACCTAACCATAATTATATATATGAATATAATATGTATTATTATTAATTTTATGTATTAATTAAAACAAACAAGAAATTATGGGGATGCCTCTATTTTTAGTTAGTTTCACCGACTCCAACCACTAGCTCGTGATGACGAGATCAAATATCATTTATGGCCCCCATTACTAGCAAATGATACCGAAATTTTGCCACGAACACCATGGATTCCAAAAAGCGGCGGAGGTAGGGGACCGCGCTAAAAAGCCGTATTCTTAATTCGCAGGAACTAAACCCCAGGGAAGAGCGGTGCAAATTACTATTCCAAATCATCAATATTAATTCAAAATCAATTATTCTATATAATTAATTAATTAAATAAATTTAAATATTCGATTTATTATTGATTTCTAATTAAAATAATATTATTTCCATAATTATTTCTATAATAGAATAATATAATCAAAACAATAATTATAGAATACCGATTACATATATTATATTAAAATATATAAATTAATATAATTATTATAGATTTAGATTAATATTTATTATAATATAAAATTATATAATATATAAATATATTTATAAAATAATTTAATAAATAATAAATATAATAAAAACAACAAAAAACAAATATAAATTAAAACATATAATATTATAAAAATATATTCAATTTATTTAAAAAAAAATCCAATAATCATAATTAATAAAACATATAAATCACATAATTTTAATATTTTAATTATATTTATTAATCAATATTTTATTTAACTATATCATTAATTTATATTTGTTTAAATATAAATATAATAATATTATTAAAATATATACTATCATTTTTAAAGTAAATTAATATTCAAATATTATTAATTATTCCTAAATTAAATAAATAGAAATCAAATATTAATTAATTTAATATATTTAAATTCAATCATATACCAAAGACTACCTCTATCATACCAAGATATATCTAAACACAAAAAACATATACATAATTAATATTTAATCCTAATTCATTAAAGATTATATAGATAAATATGGTTTATAACTAAAATAATATCTAGTAATATAAATAAATATCCAATAATAAAAATAAATATCTAATATTAATAATCCTCATATTATATACAAATAAATATATATAATATATTGATTTTATTACAATTAATATATATCTTAATTAATATATATATATATTGCATATTCTACATATTATACTTTATTTTGCTTTAATACAAACCCCATTATATAGCCATTACATACCTCGTTACAAACCCAGTCCGGACCAACAACCCCCTTGTTGCCATCGCGTGGTTTTTTGCATCGGCAATTGCAGAATTTCAAATTAGAGCTACGAACACGATAATTGAATTTCTATTCTTAATTAATCTTAGTTATATTATTCTATTAATATTTATTAAGATTTATTTTCTCCTTATAAATGGCAATAAAGATCTCCACTACAGACATCCATCACAAGCTTCATAACATATCCAAAAGCAAATCACATTTTTTAAAGCTAGGATTTATAGATACAAAATATTTTGTCATTCCTATTCCAATATATTTTGAAGATAGTAATCAATTCGTAATAAGATTGCTTTTTAGTTTGCCGACATACAACGCCGAAAATGTCCGATCAATAAAATTGTTATTTTTAATATATATCGATGCGGGCCTTACAAAAAACCATTTTGCATATGAATCCCAAATTTCATACTAATAAAACCTATATATTTTATAAATGTATCAAATATATTTAACATATATACAATATTATAAAACAATTGGCTCGACAGCATTTTTCCATAGGTGTTCATCTAGCCATGGAGATACCTTTTTATATCGCTACGGCGAGCGTGTCTGCGCGCGGCATGCTCAATGTGTATGATCACATGAGAGCTCCATCGTATCATCCTACTTTCCTCTCGAACTACGCCGCGCGATTTCTCACGAAAGTAGTCTGCGCAAGCTGCATTGTTCCAGGTTGCTACGCGCAAGTTGCTCTCTGCAAGCTACTGCACGCAAGTGCTCTGTGCAAGTTGCTCTGCGCGAGCAAGTTGCTCTATGCAAGTGCTCTATGCTAATTGCTCTGTGCAAATTGGTCCATGCAAGTTGCTCAGAACCAGTTACTCCAAGCGCTTTGCGCATGTGCTCTATGCAAGTTGTTCTACACAAGTGCTCTAAACAAGTTGCTCTATGCAAATGCTCTGCGCCAGTTACTCCGTGTAAGCGCTTTGCGTATGTGCTCTGTGCAAATTGGTCTATGCAAATTGTTCTATACAAGTATTTTGTGCAATTGCTCTGTGCAAATTGCTCTGCGAAAGTTACTCTACGCAAGTGATTCTGCGCAAGTTGCGCTGCGCAAATGCTGCCGGAGCTATAGGAATGTACTTCGTGTACTATTTTTGTACATAGAAGTCGCAATTTTCCAGTCGGAACTGCGGGGATTATGCTCCGCGAACTACATCTGTACTTAAAAGTTGCGATTTTCCAGCCGGAGCTACAGAAGCACGCTCCGCATACTACGTTTGTACTTAAAAGCTACGATTTTCAAGCCGGAGCTGCCGCGGACCAGGGGGGAGTCAAACCCGCAACGGGATTATGAAAACAAGTGCGCAAACCACAAGACAATTTCCAAGCGCCCTTTCGCGAGCCAGAAAAAAATACGGCGCCGCAACGAAAACGCTTCCATATATATAATCTCCGTAAAAGATTCGCCAAGACCAAGACAAATTTGCACATCGCCACAACGAGAGCGCTTCGACACACACAATCTCCATACGCGACCTTTGGACCACAAAAATCCTAAATTTTTAAATCTCGATCATGCGAATCTCCACAAAGGGTCGCACATACACCACAAAAATCATAAAATATCATCAATTTTTTAAACCTCGACCACACGAATCTCCGCAAAGGGTCGTACGTACACCACAAAAATCGTAATTTTTGAGAAAACAAAATAACAATAAAACCTCATATCCTCAATTTTTAAACCTCGACCGCAAATCTCCGCAGAGAATCGCGCACATACCACAAAAATCATAAAAAATCCTCAATTTTTAAACCTCGACCATACAAATCTCCGCAAAACATCGCAATCCTAAACAAAAATCAAATTCCCGCCCCGGCGCACCTAAACTAACTTATATAATTGCTTACACCGAAGCTCTATGCAAATTCTGCCTAAGCTTAACTCTATGCCACCTAACTTTATATCATTTAACTCTATACCACTTAACTCTATATAGTTTAACTCTATACAACTTAACTCTATATAATTTAACTCTATATAATTTAGTTCTATATAATTTAATTCTATACAATTTAATTCTATACAACTTAATTCTATATAATTTAATTCTATATAATTTAATTATATACAACTTCACTCTATACAACTTAACTCTATGTAATTTAACTCTATATAAATTATTTCTATATCACTTAACTCTATATAACTTAACTCTATACCATTAACTCAATATAACTTAACTCTATCTAATTTAACTCTATATAATTTAGTTCTATACCATCTAACTCTATATCATTTAGCTCTATGTTATTTATCTCTATGTAATTTAGCTCTATATATTTTAGCTCTATATAACTTAACTCTATATAACTTAACTCTATACAACTTAACTCTATACAACTTAACTCTATACAACTTAGCTCTGTGTAACTTATCCAAAGGCTCCGTACAAAAAACCCTTCGCAATAGTTTCGGGAAAAAATAATAATAATATATTTTAATATAATAATTCTTATAATCAAATATCTTTAACCAAATAAAATCTATATATATATATGTGTAATTCATGATTTTCCAATATATATTATATTTATTCATAATTATAATCATTATAATTAATTATTTATTTTCAATGAAGATCTAATGAGGTGGCTAAGTCCTGCCAAAATGACACATCGAGCTAAAGACCCAACAAACCCTGAACCGGTAAGCAAAGCCGTCTGGAAAAATGCATAATTACAATATGTCCCGTCCCCTTCTTAATCCTAAAATAAACCGTAATCTGCCCCTGGAGAGGAGACGGCGACTGATTTTGAGACGTTTTTGGCGAACTCGAGTGCCAACTTGAACACCCAGCTTGGAACGAGCTCATCCGCAAAAAATGGGCACCTGCCGAAACTGGTGGTCACAAATGCCCTGACATGCAGAATTCACAATGATGCAAATTACTGCAATAGAAAGCAAACCAAAGGCACTTCCCCCCACCTGAAACCACGCAAACCGGAAACAACGGGCTGGCCTGTTTGGGTTTGCTTGGGATATGCGGGCGGGTTTACCGGGTCAAGGCATTGGGACAATCGGGCGTCAATTCTGGGTTCTTGGAAAGCTTGGCTTAGGGCCTGATCTGGGGTGAAGTAGCTTTAGATCGGTTTTCCCCAACGGATTGGTGGAGTAATGAATGGGTAGGGGACTTCCATCATTGAATGCAAGTTTTTCATAGGTTGTTTCCGGGCACAACAACATAGGCCCCACAATCTGGCTCCAAAAGAATGTGTCCCATTGACGGGCTAACCCTGCTTTCTGCAAAACATCCAGTGACGAGGAGATTCTGAATCCCATTTGGAGACAATTTGAAACAACCCAGTTTCTCCGATCCTCAAGGAACGCACACCCTTTTTGGGGTACTACATGTGGGAAACACCCGCATGATTTATTGGGGCTAACAGGGATCTTTTCGTGGGGGCCCTCTCACTAGCTTCTAGTTGGCAAAACAGATTTACAACCGACCCGCGCTTTTTTCAATCAAGGAACACTTGCTTTGAACAATCGCCCTGCATAGCGCCCCCAAACAACCCCCCGCCCATATGGAGACCTGCCTCCGCAGGCCAGCCTTTTCCACCATCGATTGCTTGGGATAAAGAATGGGAGCCGGAGGACTGCGCTCAGGGGTGGCTTGTCCGCAAGGAAATCCGCGCTCAGGGGTGGCTGGGTCGTAATGGAAATTGAGTATTTTTTTGGGGTCCCTCTGATTGGCACTCACTTCCTGAGTAGACTAGCCAAACATGTCAACTTCTGTTTACCACTAAGATGGTCTTCCTTCGTCCAGAAACTTGGAAAGCAAGGCTCTAACCACCAGTATTGATCTACCAGGTATGAGGACATGGTGCGTGTGTGTGCGTGTGTGGATAGAGACCCCTAGATACTTCCTCCGGAAGGTCGGGCCCTCAGAAATCCGCGTCCTGCAGCAGCTCCCGCACGCTCTTGCGCACCTCCGGGTCACCCACCGAGGCCAGCGCCGCCAGCCTCCAGCGGTTTTTTGCCTCCCCTGCGATCCTTTTACCCGAAACAAAAGCCTCCGCCAACAGGCGAGACAGAACATGTCTGTGCAGGAAGTTGTGGGAAGTGTTGATGGGTAAATCCGGGCGCCCGGCTCTGGCAGCAGGGCCATGATGAGACCTGAGAAGAATATACAGTGTCGAGGAGTTGTCCGACGGCTTTGTGCTCCCAATCTTGACCCGCATTTTCCGAGAGCAACATGTTCAATTTCTATTTCATATTCAGCCTACCCTGAAATAGAGCAACAAATCAAGGTGGAAATGTTCGGGATGTTCGGGATCGAACAAAGCAGGTTAAAACGGAAGCCGGAAGGATTAACGTACCAGCGATAGAGGGGACCCAAACAAAACTTCAATGAGTGAGTCCCGACTGATCGGCTTGACTGGCCAGAACAAGTTCCAACTGGTTGGACTTCAACTAAGAGTCCAAAGAAACCTGCCAGCGAACCCTTCAACAACTTGCGATCTCGACAGGCGCAAAAGAATCGCCGGCTAGGATCCAAGTCGGCGAACTGTGCAAACCCAAAGCCAGCTCTTCCCAAAAGCACGGAACCTTTGCAACACAGTTGGCCTGCCAGCACCTCTACCGCTACTTGTCGTTGAGCCAAGTGTGACTTGCTGGAGTCCCCTTTCAACACATGAAACTTCAAGGCAAACCTGGATCTAGGTCTAGGTCAAGCGATGCAAATGCACTTGTCGGAATATTAAAACAACTGCGAGGACTGACAGCTGCAGTGCTTGTCTGTAACCGCAAACGCAACAATTGAACAGGCTGTGATTTTGCCATGCGCAATGAAGTAGAAGTCACCTTGGTGGTTGCGGCAGAGTTTGCCACGGTTCCTTCGAAGCACTCAACTACATGAAGTTTATGGGAACGCCGGCACGTCACCTTTTCCGCCGAAAAACGTGCGCACCACTTCTCGCGAGCATTGGGGACGCACCCCAGCCGCCCCAGCCATTGTCTAAATTGCAAGCATTCGATGCAGGCATTGCTGACAAAACAGCGCTTGACAAGCCTCCGGGATCTAGAACAGTTGTATATTTTTGTCATGAACCAACATTGACATGGGGGTGCAAGTTCAACTCGCTTTTCTCATAAGAGAGATGCAGCTCCCTTTTATCAAGCAGGGCGGTTCTAGTGGCTTTCGACAAAAGCAGCAGCACAGGATTAACAACTAGTTTTGGCAGCTTTGCCTGCCAAAGCATGTCTCAAGCCAAATTTGGATCATTCCCGCTCGAAGCGGCGAAGCGGTCAGAACCTCTGTACAACAGGGCCGCAAGCTATATGCAAATACATAAAAATAATCACATGCGCCTTCAAGGGACATGAGATTGCTGAAAGTACTGAACATGAGACATCAAAATCAGCGCATGTTGGTCGCGGATAGAGGACATCACGTCAACATCTGGATGTCATTGGTCCCTTGAGGCGCTGGCGGGTGCCTTTGGCTCCGCGGATCAGTTCTTTTGAGGGTAAGTATATTGGGGGGGAGAACGCCACGGTGGGGCGACTCTTTGAGACACACCTATTTGTTTTTCCCCCCGGCCAAATGTCAAGCCCTCACGAAATCGACGTGCTCAGGCACCTCGGAACAGGGCCAGCCCTCGCATCTGACAACGAGTTCAAAGGACCACGTCCCCAGCTTTTGCCCACTTAAATGTGCGAAAACAATAAGATATTTGGGTAATGCATACCTCACCAGCAGATGTGGTGCGCGGACACACACGCACATGGACGAACCAGTGTTGCCTGTTGGAGTCACTATGTATTGCGGATGCATAAAGGGTACATAAGCATGCTTAATGTGGCGATAGCATGGGCAACAGGCGCCTGAACCAGCCCCAGCTATCCGAAGACATGAGAAGCTAACAGTATTGCCCCAAGCAACCGATAGGAATCGGCCCACCCAAAAGCAAATCCTTGGCACTTCTGCGGGCAAAGCCGATTTCTCACCAGTTGAGATGGATGAAGCCATCTGGGACAAACCATCTGCCAACTGAGCAACTGGCGCAGGGGCTTCTCCATCCAGAGTTGTAGGGACCAACTCCACCGGAAGGGTTCTGAGAGTGTTTCCGGTGGGCTCAGAAGTCCCAAAAGACCTGGAATTAAATGACATCTCACCCATTGGAGCCACATATGAATATGCTTGGGTTTGTCCATCCTAGCACCCGGGCTTGAATTTCCCACCCAGACATTGTCTTGTTCGAGTTTCCTTCTGTTTTGGGAGGAGAAATGCAGCTTCCATCCCTTGTGGTGCCGTCGCAATGTGGTGGCAAACTAAGAGCTGGCCAATTGATCAAAGCTCCCTGTCAAGACTGATGGTCAGTCGGGGAGACTGTCTGAAAAAACGGTTCGATCCCTGCAAACTGTGCATCTTCTTGTGAGCTGGGAAGCATCCGTTTTCCACCGAACAGCAAAAACCAGTCCAAAAGCACAAAGCAGCAAGCTGCGTTTTTCGCCAGGCGGCTTATCTCCTTGCTCTTCCTGGCTCGATCTGAAGAGCAAACATGGCAACTGCCTTGACTCGTTGTTTTTGCAAAGGGGGGCCAAAACAATGTTTGTTCGAAGCAAACGCAACAAGCACTTACCATCCGTGCCGAATTGCAGGGGCTTCTTGGTGATACGAAGAATCCGTCTCCATCCGAGAAAAGGCGTTTTTCAATCCTGAATTATCTAATCCTGCAAAATGGTGGCCCCAGAATGCGCAGCTCACCGCACCAAAGCAATGAATCGCAACTTGGGAATCGCCTTGTGGAAAAGGCAGCACGAACCTTCGCTTAGTAATGTTGACATCTCACATTGGGCACCCCCTGTAAATCAACATGAGTTTTTGGCAAGCTTCTTGCGGGGCTCCGAAGACAAGACTTCAACTCAGAAAGCAAGAATGGCGGTGCGAGGATCCCAAACCGCGGCAACCTTAGCTACATTTACACCAGCTGGCACCGAACAATCCACCAAGTAGAGCACCAAAGCGTACCAACTGAGTCAAATTGAAACCAAGGTGAGAGCTTATCCAAACATCTAAAAATGAAGTCAGAGGCCGCCTATCTGTTCGGAACTCCCCATTCTCAACTCAGCAGTTAAGCCTGGACCAGTCAGTGTGCTTGTTGTCGTGTTCCCTTTGATTTGGGTGGTTTCCCAATCTCCTTAACCAGCCCCAAAAAGGGGGTCGGAGGGCTGGTTTCTGCTTGAGTAGTCAGCAGTCAAAACCTTAGAATCTGAATGTCGCTGTCCAGGAGAGGGGCCAAACCAGCGGGCAACATCCCCAGCAGCGCCCAGACGGTTGTCACAGCAACCAGGGTTGCGTGGCACTGCTAGAAGTTGACTCGGGCTGGAGCAGGGTTGATTTGGGGCTAAGTTGCTTGCCCCGTAGCCCCTGATTGATCCTCCCCTAAAGCCTCTCCTGGCAAGCAAGCAAGCAAGCAAGCAGGCAGGCAGGCAGGCAGGCAGGCAGGCAGGCAGGCAGGCAAGCAAGCAACCCCCAAAAGTAAAGTACATTTTTTCGGCTACCCAGGTGTAAAATCACTGGGATTATGTCCACTCTAGGGTTCCCCTTGTTCAGCCCGTTGGCATACATGGGCAAATGACCCGAAAAGGCTTGCTGATATCGATGCACGTAGAAACCCAGCTGTACAGCTGCCAAAGGTGGTTTCTCTACTGTGGGTCAAAAACAGGTACCCAAAATGGAACCCTGGTAAATGGAGACATACTAAAGCCTGCGGTCCCCCGGTGGTGTAATTTTGACCCATACCCATACCAAGGGCTATGTAACTTCTGGCAACTCCGGCCTCTTTGGGCACCCATTGCCCCAGCTCCGCTTGAGCTTTTGCAGCTTCAGCACTGCCGCCTTGGTGTCTTTGGACCCAGCCACCTGGATGGGTTAGGCCGGAGAACTTCCCGATATGTCAGGGAGTTGGCTTGAGGCATTCTGCGGAGCATCCCCTCTGGTTGGCTTAGATCATCTTTCTTCTTGCAGAAGATCCAGCTTTTTGGTTGGCCTTTAAGCCCTCCCGCCCAATCGGAGGGGGATCTTTGGCTTAACCTGACCTCCTTCTTTGTGAGCTTGTGGGTCTTCTTCATCTCCTCGAGCTCCTCACACACACGTGCAGCTAACTGGTTTTTCATAGCAGCTCGCCTTCCTCAGTGATGGCCTTCCCCATCGAGACGAATCCAAATTGGATCAACATAGTGGTCCCTCAGTTTCCTTTATCCCTAGGAATGCTCCCTGCAAAAGCCACAAAGGCATCGCGGAACCGGACTCCCCGCCCCATTTGGGTGTGCCTGTGTTGAGGGAACCCCCCCTTCAAAAAAGAAACTTAGCAATCCCCACCCTCCACACTCACGAGCTTACGACCGTGAACACGGTTGTGTGAATTCAAGCATGGTTTTTGAGTGGCTTGGAGCCTATGACTGCTCAACAAGCTTTGCGTTGAGATCAAACAAAAGCCAATCCCCTTCCAAAAAGAAACCCGGCAGGGGATTAAACGAAGTTGCTTAGTCACAGCCCAAAGCAACACAAAAGCATCACCCTTTCCGAGCCTCAAGGTACACTCAAGACACGAAGGCACCAACATGAAATGTAAACCCAACTGTGCGCCGGGCGGGGCATTAAAAAAAACAGACTGGCGAGCTGCACTGGCGGGATACTGGCGGGATCCACTGGCGAATGCTGGCGAGCCGCTCCGGCTTGATACTTGGCCGGATACTCGGCAGGATCCACCGGCAAGGGATACTCAGCGGGATGCTTGGCGGGATCCATTGGCGAGCTACTCTGGGATACTCAGCGGGATGCTTGGCTCGGCGGGACCCCCTCCACTGGCGAGCTGCTCCGGGATACTCAGCGAAATACTTGTCGGGATCCACTGGCGGGCTGCTCTGTCTGGTGGGATACTCGGCGGGATCCACTGGCGAGCTACTCTGGGATACTCAGCGGGATACTTGTCGGGGTCCACTGGCGGGCTGCTCTGGTGGGATACTCGGCGGGATCCACTGGCGAGCCGCTCTGGCGGGATACTCGGCGGGATTGACTGGCGAGCCGCTCCGGCGGGACACTTGGCGGGATCCACTGGCGAGCAGCTCTGGCCGATACTGGGCGGGATCCACTGGCCAGCTGCTCTGGCGGGATACTCAGCGCGAGCCCCGGGCGAGCCGCTCTGGCGGGATACTGGGCGGGATCCACTGGCCGCTCTGGCGGGATACTGGGCGGGATCCACTGGCGAGCCGCTCTGGCGGGATACTCGGCGGGATCCAGTGGCGAGCAGCTCTGGCGGGATACTGGGCGGGATCCACTGGCGAGCAGCTCTGGCGGGAAACTGGGTGGGGGGGTGGGTGGTGTAGAAGCATCGCAAACTCACGGATTCCAACATATAATCTAACAACCCCTTCCTATCGGGTGGGGAACAACACAAAAACAGGTGGTTTTCCTTCTAGGATTTCCTTCAAAGCCAACAAAAAGAACAACCCTCCCCCATTTCGAGAAACATTACTCGCCCAAAGCGGGCGAGTCTCCTCCTGGCCCACCTCCAGCGACTCAAGGATCTCCAGCACGTAGACCCGCCAGGTGCCTCAGGTGGGAGGGGGGGGAGGGAGTTAGACATAGCCTCTCCCGTCCAGATGGGAGCATCCTGGCCCTGTACCCCTCCCTACACTTTTGAGCACTTTTTAAACACACATACCAAATCACCCCATTTTCAACCTCCAAATTGAAACACCTACTAAGTTAATCATGAGAAAAATCAGTATTCTCATCATCAACTTCATTTTTCGCCTAATTTGTCCAACCTTTAACCCAACCCTTACACTCATTCAATAACAACAATCATAACTACATACCACCTCAACAAATCCCGCCAAAAAAATCAATCCACATACCAACATTTTTCCATCCTCAACTTCCAACCATCAAAATATCATTTTTCCACTCCATGATCCAAACTGCAACCCTTAACCAAAACGAATAAATTCAAACTGTCTAATAAACAAAGGCATTTTTCAATCAATTCTCGCCCTCAAGTTGGTTAACCATTAGAAAAATGAAATATTCTAATCGTCAACCTAGTCTAGTTATTTTCCAGTAGCTTTTCCTTGTGGCCTTGCGTCGCCTCATGTTGCCTCATCTTGTATTTGGTAATCTCAACTCCGCACAGTGGACATTGCACTTTTTCTCTGTTGGCTTCCCTGTAATTCTTGTTATACTCCTTGTTCTTCTCAACTGTTCGTTTGCGGTAGTCCCGCTTTTGATCAACACAAGCGTCGCATGACTTCAATCCATACACAAATTCTTCCATTCCCCTTTCACTCCTGCATCTCGTACACATCTTCTTCTCCATGTTTTAGTAAGTAGCCTTTTCTTTAAATAGGAATGTCCAAGGTTCGGCCGCCAAAACAACCCTATGTTCGCCCCGAAAAATGGTTAACCAATGGAAAAGGGAGAATTAAAACCGTTAACCCAAATCTTGAAAACAATCCCAGTAAAATATGGATGGCAAAATGCGGATGGGAAAGGCCTATGTAGGAAAGCACCCCCACGGCTTATACGGGAAAAGTACAGTATAATTATAACATATAAATGTTTACATGTTATAATTATATTATGAGTTCAACTTTATTCTAATTCATTATAAAATTATTCTTCAATTCTGTTTATTATTTTCTCAGTCGTTTTTTCATTATATATATTATTTCCTATTTCCTTTTTAAACAAGCCCATTGTTCTAATTGCACTTATTACCGTATAACTAAGTTCATCTACATCATACTCACAACTTAAAAAAAGTCATTATTATTCAATGCTTCTTTCATTAAACGCCTAATTTTAAAAGACATACCATATAATCTGTTTACCAGATTATAATACTTAAAAATAAAATCATTATCATTTCCTTCCTCATCGCCCTTATATAATAAATTTCCAAACTCTTCTTCAGTCAAGAACTTATTCATTTTAATAAACACAACTATTTCTAAATCTTCATCAATATTTTTAACATTTCTAGTATTAATATATTTGCTATTCATATCATCAATTTCGTTTATAATTTTATTGCAATTATCACATATCATACATTGACAAATATTATCACAAACACCATTAAAAAAAAAACCTTGCACCCCTGCAAGAAAAACCTTGCACGCCTGCAAGAAAAATCTTGCCCCCCTCCAAGAAAAAACTTGCACTCTTACTAAGGACAACCTTGCACTAATTCAATGGTTCAAGGACCTTTCAAACTTTGAGAATCTCTGACCTCAAGTAGGGGCGGTTCATCCCTTCAACAGAATAATAATCTTGACCAAGTTTTTTTCAACCCTTGAAACCTTGTATTTGACACTGCTCCAGTTGCTCGTTCTTTCTTTCTCGGAAATCCCTTTTTTGCGGTATATTTTGACCTCATCGCCAACCCTAACAGGGGGATATTTACGGGTTTTGATTCTGTTCATCTCAAGCTTCATCTTGACCTCAAGATGGTTTCCCTTTTTGTGGGCATCGTTTGGAGTCATATCGTGGGCAGAATGAACCATTTTACTGTTGTATGTCAGCATGATCTCAAGAATGTAATCAACCCATTGTATATTAACCTTTCCCTTTTTCTCGTCTGCCTCAACCCTCTTGAAAAGCATGTCCTTGAACGTGCGAATGAAACGCTCGGCGAAATGGGGGTGCCCTCGCGTTTTATAGTTTTGGATCCCTTCGTCCTTGAAAAAATCAACAAGATCTTGGGCATTGAGACTCCCCTCGTCATCCGAATAAATTAATTTGGGCTTCCCTCCCATTTTGTTTAATGCCTCCATGATCCCAGCCGTGATGTCTGCAGGTTGCTTGGATGCAATAGGCACCACCGCGGCTTTGCGAGAGAATACATCAATAAGCAATAAGCCTATCCTATATTTTTGATTATCTAAATCATTTGTTGATATAAAAAACAGATCCAATTGATATTCAAAGTTGATATCAGGGGCGATAAACGAATTGTATCCAGACAGTTGTTTTTTCCGTTCCACGTTCTCTTGAAACCACTCCTTGACATCTTGCATTGTTATGGATGCATCTTTCTTTTTTGAATCTTTATAAGTGGCGGCAACGCTACCGAACCCAGCCCGATCGTAGTAGACCTCACTGATTATCTTGTCTTTTTCACTCATATATATAATACTATAAAATAAATATCAAAATATCAATATGTTATTTTATCACTGAAGCATCTATTACAAGAAGCACAGAAGGCAATGACATTATCCTTTGTATGGGGAAGATCATTACATAACCTTTGACAAGTCAGATTAGAATTTATATTACCAGAATCCATGGACAACACAAAGCCACAGCCACAATTTGCACACTTTCCATTGACGTTGTCCTTCAACCATTCGGCATCTACATAATTTTCTTTTGGAATACCAAAGCCATTTTTACGATCCTGTTCCTTGTATGCTAACACCTTTCTATCAAAATAATTCATAATGCATTTTGCGTTAAACTCTTCATTTAAATCACTACTGTATTTGTAAAATTTTACTCTGTTTAAATCCCTTGCCCGAGTGATTCCCGTCCAAAGCCACTCGCGAGTTATCAGATGATGGTTCCAATCAAATATCACGACATCGTCATCAATGGAACACCCCTGAACAGAATGACAAGTATAACAGAAGGCAAAGATAAAATGACTTCTCAAGATACCAATATGTAATGTAATCTCTTCTCGTGTTTTGATATTAGCAATGGTAATCCAAGGATCGGAAATATTAATTATCTCATACCTAAAATTCACATTTAACTTATAGGTTTTTGTCTTCCTATACTCTCTGCATATCATGATCTCGCCGACTTCAAACTCATTTTGTTTGCCCTGTCGTTTCCTGATCTGCCTTGAAACCTCTCTACAAGTGTTATTTAAATATGCGACATTGCTTTCTGTTCCTGCGATGTCATCAGTATATTTAAAATACTTATTGATGACATCATGTAGAGACAACTCATGCTCAAAGATGTCGGCATAAATACTTTTAAGTTTATCCTTGTCCTCCTGAGTCTTCAATCGCTTGCACTCTTCCAAAAACAAATGATGGGGAAAAATGCTATCAATACATTCATTCATATAAATCTCGTGTTTCTTAGTGTTAGTCAGTGCTTTTATGGGGCTCAATTGCTTGGCGTCGCCAGTAGCTAATATGATTTTGTTAGCCATATGTTGCTCTACAAAGCCCTTGATTTTTGCCAATACAAAGGTATTATTAAAACAAATCTCATCAAACACAATGACATCAAACATCGAATGATCGTATTTATCTAGCTTCTCGTCATTGACTGCTATACTGAAGAATTTATTTACAGTGATGCTTTCCACTTCGCACTCCAAACCCAGATTATTGGTAGGAACCACGAACAACACTTTATAACCCTTGAGTCTCTCCATGTTTTTGCAGATGGTGGACTTCCCCGCTCCTGCGAATCTGGCTTTGATCATGATGCACCTATGTTTCTCAACAAGTTCAACCAATTCATTTTCATCATACTCATTAATGATGTTAACTCTCTTACTTTTGACAATCGGGATATCAACATATTCACACTTCTTCTGTTCATACAACTGCTTTCCTGTATGATGGATCTCATCGCGAGTCTTGGCTAATTTCCACCCACCGATCCCATCGTGAAAATCTAGCAACTGCTGAGTCTTTCTCAAACCAAACTTATTAAAACCCGAACAGTCCACGACAAAAGCGTCGCATTTGACACTCAATACCTTAACATTGTTCTCTGTCAATTTTTGATATGCGCATTGCATTTTAAAATTATGATACTGCAATAGCATTTCTTTAATAAATCGAAACCCATTGGACAACTCGCACCTATCAACCACATTCAGAATATAATATAAATTGTCGTTTTGTTCAGATACTTCTCTATCACGGCACCACATGCCATTGTCATCAAACTCTTCAACCCACTTGGCAGTATTCCTGCTCATCATGTTTAACTTCCCCCCTGCATCTGCCTGAAGGCTGATCGCCTCATTGAGATCATTAAAAACGAATGATCTCTGACTGCTGTTCTTACTTTTTTCCAACAAGCCAAAAATCGAGTTGGCTATTATTTTTTTAATTGCCTTGTCTTCTTCAATATTTTCGCTTATTCGCTTTCCCCAGAGTTCCTCAACCAACATTTTATTATCTACCTTGTGAATGAAATGTGGCTGTTTGTAGTGAGTAATGGACAACTCGCCAGATGCAACAAGTGGCATAAAATGCTTAAGAAACATACCATAAACTATATTAGTATCATTATTAAAAAACAGATTGCGATGTGTCAGTTCTGCTTTTACCAAATATATATTTACATCCTTGATCTTACATTTACTATTATAAGCTTTCCAATTATCAAACTGATTAAAAACTCCAATTCTGGTAATCGTATTAAATGCATCTGTAAACGCTTTGTTCATGTCGATCTCCTGTTTTGGAACATCCAATTTATCCAAGCCCTTGAATAACTCGCCTTGTGGGACGATGGTTCTATAATTATTTAAAACTTGTATATCGGTAGGACTGTAATAAGACTTGTGATTTGGATTGAATAATTTCTTTTTGAATGTAAACATGGCTTCAGTCATATTGTTGTAAACGGTTTCTCTGTCTACCGTGATGTCGCTATTGGTTTGGTCATCGACCAAACACTGCGACCTAATATTTAGATATACATGATTGAAGTCCGCCCTCAATTCTGAAATAGTCCCTGCTTTGTGAATAATCCTGCATTCATACCCGATATTTTTGAAATCGCAAAATAATTTATTTAGATCATTCTCTCTATGAACTAAATCTAAAAAGTTCTTTTCCTGTTTGTCGGTTCTGTTCGCAATTGTTGCCTTAACCATTTCAAAAATGTCATCAATAGTAGAAAACATTTTGCAAATCGATGGCTTCTCTCTATCACTTATATGATAGTCGGGTCGTGCCTTTACTACAAATGCATCATCAGTATTTTGTTTTTGTTCCAATCTTTTAATATTATTATTCAGTGTGTAGATATGATTATTTTTGACCATTGCATAAAAGGCTCTGATGTTGCGGTCAAACATCTCTGGTGAATAAGAATAAATGATTTTGCCCAGTTGGTCTATTATTCTCACACGCATTCTGTATTTTATAAATACCGGGATCATGTCATCAATTGACGCCCCCGACTCTGTGAATTCCTGTTCTGTTTTATTTATTAGTTTTAGTATCATCCCTCGCGACATTGGTTCTTTCTTCTTGTTGTTCATTAGGGTATCTTTATAATAATCAGTGAGTGTATTCAACCAACATTGATTATCTACATAATTACCTTTCTGGATTGCTTCCATAAATGTTTCTTTCGATGTATCCAATTCGGTATACATGTAAGTATTATACATACTGATGTTTTCCGATCTTCTCAGGTTGGCTTGTCGTGGATTACTAGGCTGTCCACCTTCCACCTTTCTGGCTCTCAAGATCTTCAAGGCGTCAATATACCCCGTCTCTACGTTGTAAGCCACAGCGTTAGTCTTCTTGGTTAACCTCTTCTTCTTGTTGATCTCGATTGTTTTTTTCTGATCAACGCCAACATACCCACCCATAATATTTAGCATTGTTTCAAATTCTGGATCTTGGGCGAGTGTTATAATGAACTTTCTGAATAGATCACGATCCTTGATTTTTAAAATTCGTTTGCCTACATACTCGTCTATATTTGTGCTGGCGTTAACGGTGTATGTTCTCTCCTTACCGTCCTTTGTTATGGGGTAATATTTGAGTTCTTCGTATTCTGTTTTGTATGTGAAAGCCGGCTTTTTGTTGTCGCCTTCCCTAACACCTTCGCGGTAAAGCATGACGTCTAATGTCCACGATTCATCGTTCGCCTTAGACTGCTTTACAATGTTATTTACAGTGCTTTGTTTCATCCTAACATTCAACGGTAGATTTATACGGTTGTTTTGGATCACATCGTCGTATCTTTTGTCCCATTTCTTTTTTTCCTTTGGGGTGGTGGCATTGATAAACCCATCAATAATAGTTGATGCGGTGCTAAACTGTGCAATTTTTCGCTGTTCATATAGATCTCTCAATTCGGTGGCTTTTTCCTTGGTATCGCCTGACAACCTATCAATTCTTGAATTTAATGACCTGATGTTATTTCTTATAGTTTTTGACAATGACATAATGTAATTTAGATATTAATTATTAATATTATTTTTTCTTTAGGTGTAATTTAGGGAAGAATTCATATTTAAATTAATTTCCTATAAAATGTCTTAAAGAAATATTACATATAATATTATAGTAATGATCACAGACAAACACCCCGACGACTTGACACTGGAAGAAATAAAAACAATGCTGGCGTATTACAACCGACTCTATTATTATAAAGTCAGAGACGATGAAGCATACAAAGCCAAAAAAAGGCAAAATGCTCTAAACACCGCACATAGAAAAAGATTAGATAAAATGATTAAAGAGAGTGGCATTGAAATGGCACCCGAAGAACAAAAACCAAAACAAAAAACTGGCTTCCCGAGAAAATACAAATTTGAAGATTACGGGCTGAAAATGCCGAGTGGTGTAGAATAATTGGTTTATTTAATCATTGATTATGATTAAATTAATCATTTTTTTAATAATTTTAATTCTAAATCGTTTCTCCATGTCTTGGATCATATTATATTATTTTGACTTGTCTTTTTTCTTTTTCTTTTTAAAAACTTCATTTTCCAAATACTCTACACGATCGATTAGTTTTGATAAAGCATCCCAACTAATACAAGCCATACGATCATAACACATCGTTAAGTATTCTCCCGAATCATTTACAATATTATATTTCGGATTTGTGTATTGTTGAACATCTTGAGCAATCCATCCTAATTCAGTTTTTCTGGTTTTTTGATTCTTAACAAATGTTTTAATCTTAATGTTTTTTACCATATTTACAGTATCATCTTCTACATCTTCTATATTATCTTTCAGTCTCTTATCGCTACTTAAATTAAATCCGTTAAATGATGAAAATTGAGTATCATCCAATTGTAAATATTTAGTGCCATCAATATAACTATCAATAGTTGTTGATGCTTCTAATCTTAAAACAGCATCACTATTTAAATGTCTCAAATTGATTTTATGAGCAATTCCAAAAGTCATATCGCCGTCAATAGTCCAATCGCCTCGCAATTCGCTATTGCTTCCACTATTCAAAATAATTTTATTATCAGCATATGTTGCAGATAATCCAACAACCAAATTAATAGAGTTTGAAGTGTTGCTATTCCTAATTATTAAATCATTTGTATCGACATACATTTCAGCATTATCAATTATTAGTTTTGATGTGTTGCCAAATTGAACATTGCCACTCGGTGAATTTTGTAATAATAAAGTATTTCCTGATACAGACTGAACTTGATTGACTTCAATCTTTTTACCAGAAACCATTGTTAAATCGCCATTTGTATATACATCACCTAACACATCAACTGGTTTATTGAATATGGTTTTTGATACAGCACCATCACACATAAAATATTGATTAGAAGAATTAGTAATATCGCCAACACTAACAGCAACAAAATTATTATGCGCCATATATAAACCTTCTGTAGCATCTGGTGTATATCTTCGTATTGAACCATTATTATTAAAATTTAAATATGAACCATTGTTAAGACTTATTGCACTGTCTGTTCCTATAAACTGGACAGCGCTTGTAAATCGAGCTTGCCCAGCACAATTTAAAACATAATTAACAACGCCAACTGCCCCTAAACCGAACCTATCCTTAACCCACACTCTTCCGACATTAGCATCTCCGATTTGCGTTTCCCAAACGCCTCCTGAGCTTGACATCCACATTCTACCATCTCTATTAATATTAAATTCACGATTAAACATTTGAAAAGTCATTTGTAGTCCTAAATTTGGTGAAGGGGTACAGCTAAACTTATTACATATTATAGAACCAGTAGTAAGCATATTTAAATCACTATGTAAAGTTGCATTATCGCTAAAATTAATAGCACCTGCTACTGATTGAGCGTTAGTATCTATTTTATCTAACTTTTGTAAATCTGCTGATATTAAACTATTTATTGTGTTTGAATTTTGAGTTATTAATACATCTTGTATATTATTATCTGATATAATTGAAGCAAATGTATTGCTGTACGCGGTATTTGTATTGAATAAATTAGTATCGTTTGTATATAATGTTGATACATCCGCTTGAATAGTTGTTTTTTCGGCTGTAGTCCAAGAAGCGCCCGCTCCTGCTTGTAAATCTGCTATATCTGTAAGAATGGTTGTTATTGTGTTTCCGTGTCCTGTTATGTTATTAATGTTTGTGTCAATTAATGATATATGCGATGTTATTGTAGCATTTAAATTACTGATTAAATGTGTATTGAACTAATGTTATTAAAATTAGAATCAAGTTTAATTGTATTTGCTGATATAGTCGGTAGTATTGAAGTTATGGTTAATCCGTGTGCTGTTATATTATTAAAGTTGCTTGTAATTGTTGCGTTTTGATTTACTTGTTCGTTAAACATTGTTGTTGATGTTGCGTTTAATTCAGTAATATCTAAAATATTGGCATCTATCTTATTTTTCTGTGCTAAAATAAGAGCATCAACTTCTTCAATTGTATAACCTCCACCTAATGATCCTGCTGTGTCTGCTAATTCTTGTTTTGTAGCATAAACACTACTTAATGTTGATGGTTCTGTTGAATTTATTAATACTAATTCACTTGCTACAATTCTACTTGAGCCGTCCAGTGATAATGTTGAAAACATAATTATTATATAGTAGGTTATATAATAATTATATTTTATCTTTTCTTTCCTCTTGAACCAAATATATTCTTATTTAATGCATTATATTTTTCTTGCTTCTGTCTTAAATATTCATTTTGCAATAATTGGTAATGTTGCGCTATATTTTGTAGCGGGTTTGGAGGCGGTTGCGGTTGCGATCTTCTTGGGGGTGGGGTGTTCGCTATTATATTATTTTGTTGCGGTTGTGGTTGTTGATTTTCTTCGTTGTACGCTACTTCATGATCTATCCTTTGAGGTTTTGCTATTGGAACTGCTTTTGGTTTAGGTTTTATAGGTTTAGTTTCTAATGGTCCTTGGCAATTGCGTTCATGACTGTATCTGTAAGATTTTAATGTTAAAGTTTTGGCACATTTTGGACAGGTTATTTTCTTTTCATTACGCGCTTGAGTTTTTGAGTTGTTTTTAAGAGGTTCTACAGGTTTTATTTCTTGTGTTGGTTCTATTGTTGGTTCTGCCTTTGGTGCTTCTTCTTCAATTGGTGGTAATTCATTTACTGGTGCGTCTGCTTCAATTGTATTAGTAATTTCAGGTTCGACTTCTGACATATATAATATATTATATATTTTGTCTATATTATTTATATATTTTGTCTATATGGACAAATTGAGAAATATTAATATTAATAATTTGATATTAATAATAATATTCTTAGTTAGTATATTCTAATGTTTTTAAATATTGTAAATGGTGCTGTCTTTTTTCGTGTCTTGCTTTGCTTCCATGACTTAAAGTCTCGCCGCATTCACAAGTATATTTGGTTAGTCGTTTTGCCCGTTTAGTTTCATAATAATTATTTCTATCCCTTTCCCTTACATATTCTAAATTGTCTTGTCTATATTGTCTTTGTTGTTCATTTATTTCATCCTTGTTGTTTTCATATCTTTGTTTGAAGTATTCATTTCTTTCTTCTCTGTGTTCATCTCTGTAAATCTTGCACTGTTCTAATATGTTTTCTCTATTATCTTCGTAATATTGTTTGTCTGTTCTTCCTGCTATAAACTTATTAATGCATTGGTTTTCTCGTTGGTGGTGTCCTTCTCTTGCGTCCAGTTGTTGTCTATTTTCACACGGGTATTCTTCCAGCAATTCAATTTTACAGTTTTCCACGCCAAATTCATCAAACAATGAGAATACAGTTATATATTCAAACTCGCCCTTTAGATACAAGCGATATTTTGCCCTATGACCTTCCATTCTTTTGCTCAATGTGTTTATTGTGCTTCCTATGTAGCATTTATTAAATCCATTATCCCATATTCTATAAATTTTACCTTTTGAATAGTCTGGCATTCCTATATATATACTTAAATATACTTTTAAATACTTTCGTAAGATCATTAACTGTCTAATTGAAAAAGCAAGGAGAACTGTATGGGTACGCCGTGAAAATCAATAACTTCGTTTCTTGAAGTTGTAATTTTAAAGTGTAGTCGCTTAATATTTTTACCGCCTACATCAATAAAATCTGCATATATAGGTGAGGTGTAGTCGCTAATAACACCACCAAGTTGTTGATTAATTTGAACTTTTTTAATTACTGAACTACTAAAATTATTAGGTGCTGAATATTTGTAGTCGCTTAGTTGAGGTGAGTTAATATATACATTCTGAAAAGGAACTAAATTAAAGTATCCACTTAACCAAGATGACGCAGGATCATAGGCAATATAATTACTTAATAAATAATTAATAGATTTTGGTCTTAAATTGTCATATTCAAACTGTCCTCTGTTCCATTCGCCATTTACATAAGTTTCTAATTCTTCATCTGTAGGTATTTTGATTTTGTAATTTAGAGGGTCATTTAATTTAAGTTCCATTTTGCGTTCGCTTTGTCCATATACTGTCAGGAATAAGTCAGGCACAATATCATTAAATGCCGTGTTTAATTCCGTTTGTATTTTGTATGATAATTGATTGGCATAATAAATTTCACCGGATACATCAACGGCAGTGCTTCTTAATAAGACATTGGAACTATTATATAACATAATATAGAAGCGTTCGTAAAACCCTTTCTCTGTTGTATAAAACGGAGTGCTGAATGAACATTCCGTAACGAACATTTTTGTTCTTGGAGGGATTTCAAAATTTTGATCAAGTTCTATAATAAAATCGCTGGTAGAATTACTTTCTTGCAATCTGTAGGCACTATCAACATAGATTTTTTTATACGTTAACCTATCACTCATAAATATAATATACACTAGAAATTATTATAAAATTATTATTGATAATTACTTTGAAATTGTTGTTATTAATAGATAATTTAAAAAATATCTATTATTATTATATGATAGGAAGACAATTATTATTAGGTGCTATTGAAGGCAGGACACCTACACAAATGATGGCAGGTGTAGCAAGTGATAAGGCATATACGGCAGGTAAGGATTTAATAGAAGATGTATTTTTTAATCATAAAAAGAAATTGGAAGACAAAATAGGAGGTTTCAATAAACATTTTGATAAGCACATAATGAAAAACAAAACACGATATGCTGAAGAAATTAATGTTCAAAATAAAAATAAAATTGATGATGTTAAAGGTTTAGACGCCGCGTATTCAAATATAAATGGAATAACAAGAATAGGCAACACTTTATACATTGGTGGCACTGGTGCTAAAACAGGACTAGTCCACAAAGTCAATGATGTCATTGCAGATTTGTTTTTTATTCCTACTCATAATGTTCAATTAAGCGAAAGATATAAAGACGCAATGGAAGAATTAAGGAAAAATCCAGATGTTAGTAGAATTGTTGGACATAGCCTCGGTTCATCCGTTGTTCAAGAAATTAACAATAGACACGGAAACAAATATGCTACTACTGTTTATTCATCACCTTTTGTATCAGGGATTAATCAACCGAAAAACCCGCGATACTTACGATTTAAGAACAAAAATGACCCTATAGCAATATTAGATGATGCCGCGATTACTGCTGATATTGGTTCAGTAAATGTGCTAGAAAACCATGGATATCAAAATTGGGAAGGAAACGGACTCGCAAGTATAAATCCTACTACCAATATAGACACAGGCTTTAATCCTAATTCAACACCAGAACAATAAAATCTATTTAATATTAATAATGTATAGAAATAAAGACAAGCAAAACAAAATTCCATTAGAGAAGAAACTGACAAAAGAACCGTCAAAATACGATAAACAATATAAGAATTTAGATTATGATACTATAAAAGATATAGTTGATACAAAAAACAATTATTTAATAAATACTATAAAAAATACAACTTCAAATAATTCTACTACAATGATTTCACATAAGAAAAATATAAAAATAAAAAAATAAAATCTAAGTTTATCATATATAAGTAATGGATAATATAATCGCCGAATCAGAAACTACAATGATTAACTCGCTAAATTTTGGACTTCCGGAAACAGCACAATATATCACAGACCGACGACACGTTAATTATTTTCCATCGGGTAGTAATGTTTATAACCCGAAGGCAGGTAATAAACAAATTAGATTTCATATTTCAGGTGAAGACAACACATACATTGATTTATCAAGTATTCGTTTATTTGCAAATCTTCAAAACACTGACGGAACACGAAGTCATTTTTTACGACCCTTAGGTAATTTGTCATCCTTCTTCAGTCGTTATAGATGCACTGTTGGAGGTCAGCAAGTTCAGGATATTATTGAATACAATAGACATTGTGAATTGTATAATTCTTTTAAAAGTCAAGATGCCAGAGATATGGACGATTTAGAAGGTGGCGCCAATCCTCGTTGGGATGATGACTGGCGACATACATATGCGACTGGTTTAGCAGAAATGTTAGATGTTAATCAACGAACAAATCCCGCCGCCGCCTCTGCGATAACAACATTTCCAACTACACGAGACCACAACAACTGGGGAGATTTAACAGCACGATATACTCGCCATTCAGTAGCAGGAATTCCCGGTGCTAATGGTTATATGCGATTAGGACATAAACCAGTATGCGGACTGTTAGAAAGCAATTATTATTTACCTCTTCGGTATGCTCCACTTGAACTGGAATTTACAATTGTATCAGACGAACATGCACCAGTTATTGCACCCTTTACTAAAACAAATGACAATGTTCATATTGATGCCAACGGTTATTATTTCACAACTGGAGACACCTCAACACTGTGGGAATTGAATAACGTAATCATTCGTGCTGAGGTAATACAATTGGACAACACGGTCAACAATAATATAGTAAAACATTTGTTAGAGGGTCAAAGTTTGAAATTAGTATTTCCAATGTATCACACTATGACGCAATCATTCAACTCGGCAGGAACTGAAATTAATATGAACATTGTTAAATCCGCTTCTAAATTAAATGGTTGTTTTATTACTCTCTATCGCCCACCAAGAGCAGGTGTAGATGCTGATAATAATAATTACTACAGACACGATAATTATATTTATAAGAGATGGAACTATTTTTACAATCCTATGATTAATTCTCGTATTTTTGATGGTCCTAATCCAGATGGTGCTGATCGTGAGCGATTCCAAGGTAAGGGCTTCCAAAATTCTGAATTAGATTTGACTTGGCAATTACAAATTAATAATAAGAAATATCCAGAGTTTGAATGTCAATCGATGGCAGAAACTGCATATTATTTAAAACGAACATTACACTATTTGAACCCTGACCAAGACGCCTTTAGCATTTCCTACAAACGCTACAGAGAAGACAAGTTCGTTATTGGGATTTCATTTGAGAAAATGGCAGATACTAATTTTACTGGACAGAACACTAAAATGGGCGGCTTACTCGTTTTTAAATTGAAAGGGTCAAACAAGTCATTTACAACTGATGAAGATGTGCGAGAATTATTTGTGCATATGATTTCGGAGTCTGTTCTGGAATTAAGAGAGTCGGGTAGCATTCTTTACGATTAAAATTAAAATCTATGATAAATATATAATGTATAAATTTCATAAACGAAATAATTTAAAAAATAAAGGTAAAGTATTTTTACAATCCTCACAAATTAAATATAGTCCATTTGATCTAAAAGATAACGAGTATCTAAAACACCTACATGAACAAATGAAATTAAGAAACTCACAAGAAGCATCGGTAGCATTTAGAAAACACATTCAAGAAGGACACGCCAGAGCAAATTATCAAAATGAATTAGACAGATTAACAATGGAACTACGCCGACCAAATCTACCACATTCAACAAAGGAGCATTTAAAAAAACGGATCGATGAGTTGGACAAATTAACATTTACTTAAAATATATTGATATAGTATGACTTTATACAATAACATCTTATTATTAATTATATTTTTCACAAAAATATTATTAACAATATTTTCTAATTAATATTATATCAATATGGCAACTACAGCAAGTTTAGAACTGATAAACCCATATGCAAAATTTGGATTGAAACGACGACCTACCTATGAAGAAATCGCTAACTTAGTAGGCGAGAACGAACAATTAACAGGAAAACTACCTAATAGAGATGCTACATTTTTTAAAGCAAGTCCTCAAGGCAGTTTTTTTGATGGGAGCGACCATTTAGAATTATTGAAAGACCAAGAAATGAGAATATTAGACAGGCAGATGAGAGAGGCAATGATGAAACAAGAATCGCACCGAAACGGACACACATATGCACTTCATAGAAGAAACACGGAAGCAGAAGCACCACCACCACAGGAACAACAAACAGAGCCAATGGTTCGGCGTGATACAGAAAGTATGCAGGAAGCATCATTAACAGCACAGCTAAACGAGATGGCAAGAAAGGACGCCGAGGCGAAACAAAAAAGAAATCAAGCGTTTGCAAATGTTTTAGCAAAAGGGAGCGAGGCACTAATCAATACCCTTGGATCAAGCAAATTTTACACTAAAAAGATACAGGATATCGCTAGATCATCAACAGACACAGGAGTAGAAGCAGAAGTAGCAGAACAAGAAGCAGAAGTAGTAGAAAAGGCAGAAGAGGAAGGGCGAACAGTTTCCAATTTGAGCCCAGTAGATGCAAAAATATATGATCGTTTAAAAGAACGGCATTCTGATGAAACGTGGGATGTTATCAAACCAGCATTAGAAATATTGACAAGCGTTAAACATAGAACCCCGCGTGAATTTGCTAATAACACATCCGAAATGAGTAATGTAGTTAGGAATATGTATGATTTAGGTTTGGTGTCAGAAAGAGAGTTTGACGGCTATTATAAAATAATACAGTTGCTTGATAATGCCAAAGGAAAAGACCGCAAGGATGCAATTAGGGTAGATTTAGGAAAATATTATGGCAACGTGATTTATTACAGATACATAGCAAAGCAAGCACAAGTAGAAGGGGCAAGAAGCAAGTCGCAAGCAAAGCCTCCCAGTCGTGCGAGCGGTTCCAGTGGCTATCCATAAATATTAATATCTAAATACAATTAATAATGATTATATTAACTAAAAATATACTGAAAAGAAAGAAGCAGAAATTCAATGATAAATATGTTCACGACGACAGTTTTTCAATACATAACCTAACAAAATCAAACACACCAACAACAATACAACCACCGAAAATGATGAAAAAAGGCATACCGAGAGAATTTATTGACATTGCAACCAATACAGATACAATCGCCACAGAAACCAGAGAGACTCAAGAAAAGTTATACAATGATGCAAATCAGCAATTAAATCTGACATTTGAAGCGTTTAAGGTAAAGGAAAACCAAGACAATATGTTTAAAATAATACTTAAAAACTTTTGGCACAACGCATACAAAAGACATGAACCAACAAGAACGCAAGCAACACAAACCCTGAAAAACCAACGCGACGCAATGGTGTCAGCCTTTACTACAATGCTTGACAACAACAAACCACCAGAACCACCGCCAAAGAAACCACCAGACGACGAGGACAGCGATGAAGAAGAAAAAATATTCAAACTGACAAAAATGATAGAAATAATGCTACACAACGGCGCTACAGTAGCAGATATAATATTAAACTTATCACATACCGCAATTGCAACAACAATAAATATCGCAGATTTAGTTAATCAAATAACAGCAGGATATGCACAAGGTAGCAGTAGTTCTTCTAATGAAATTGTTAGTGTTCATAGTTCTCCACCTATTACTGTTCATAGTTCTTCATCTGAAAGTCCAACAGAAATACCAGCACCAACTGAAGACGAAGAAGAAGAAGACGGAGAAGAAAAACAAAAATATAATTTTGAAAAATTAAAATCTAAATAATATTATATATAATGGGTTCAAGTAAATCAAAACCAGTAGAAATTGATGATGAAGAGGCTATTAAAGTAATAAAAGATATAGATGTAAATACGATAAGTGAAATGTCAAGAATTGATATTCTACAAATAAATTCATTGAAAGCAATAATAAATAAATTAGAAAAAGTTAATGAATGTAAAAAAGATAAAACATATTATAAATTTCCTGCCTTAAATTTATGTAGCTATTCCTTATTCTAAATTGATAATATTAACATACATTAATATTATTAATTACTATCATAATCTGTCATTTCATCTTCTGGTAATTTTGTTGAGGCATTGCTACACATATCATCTATTAAATCTTCTTCATCAACAAAGTTATTTTGAAATCTTAATAATTCCTCGTCTGTTGGTCGTCTTTTTAACACTTTATAAAGTTTATGTATCCAAGAATTAGTATGAAAATTGTAATTACCTCTACGATAAAATCCACCACATCTACATAGTTTCATTAGCATATTATTATATTATATTAAATGAGAATTTCTTTATTCATCATTTGTAATTTGAAATGCCTGTTCAAAATTGATATGAAACATTTTGTTAATGTCTTTTGAATTCATATTCACGTAGAAAAAAGAATATGGAGCAAAATTAACGGCTTGATGATACATATCTAATAATTGCTGTTTGTCAACAATGGCGCTATTTTCTTCAATAAAACTCATTAATTCACTGGCATTTTTCAACCTAAAAATATATAATGAACTGGCATTTAAACGAATGATAGGCGCCAACACATTATATTTCTGTGTTGAACAAATCACACTTACTGCATCGTGCCTGCCTCTTGTAAATAATCCATGTAATAATTTACTATATCTAACAAATTTAGGATCGTCGGCATGATCGTCTATAACGATTAATATTGAATGTAGTTTCTTTATTTTTTTAGATTTCATATAATTAATTATTTTCTTCTGTCTTTCGATTACATTTTCTAAATCACTTGGATTATAATTATCAAAATAGATTTGTTCTTTTTCATCATCTACATGTAGTTCATCCCTAATATATTTCTTTACTTCTGTAAAAGTTGGGTCATTATGAACGCTGGGGGAAAATATAAATATTCTTGCAAATGAATTTCTATAAACATTTAAGATAAGGTTCTGAACCAATACTGTTTTGCCACCTGTCGAAGAAGCAACTATAATACTTCTAAATGGTAATTTTGGCACGTGCTCATATTTAGATTGTTTGAATTCATATTCAGTTATGTTTATTGGCTTTATTATTGGAACATCTGACATAATAAAATAATATTAAAGTTATTTAGAAAATATTTTATATTTATTATTTTATATGAATAGAAGCTATTCAGATTATATTGATATAATAGATGAAGTAGAGAATTTAGAACAAGTTGTTATAACTGATAATAGATGCAAGAAAATATGCTATTTTGTTTTAGAAATAATTAAGTTTATGATACAATATATCAAAAATAAAAATGTAAATATTAATATAAATGGGAAGAAAGAAAAAGAATAAGACTGAACCAGTTGTTTCTTCAACTGATGAAGAAAAAGAAGAAGTTGTTAAAGAGACATCAGTTATTGAGTTTGCTTGTCCAATGTGTAAAAGAATATTAGAAATGAAAAATGAATTAGAAATACAAAAGAAAGGAAACTGTAAATGTTCGTGTATTCCAGCCAGTTTCAAAATAAGTAGAAATGATAAGAAAATGAATATTGATAAAACTAAAGACAGTATCAACTTAGAAACAGATGTTCATAATATTGCTATCAAATGGGGGAGACATGCATCGCCATCCGATAATGGCGATAAGGAAACTCAGGAAACTGTTAAACAAATGATGAAAAATTAGTATTTAAAGAGTAGGTTTAACATAATTTAAACATTTAGTTTTAAAAGTTTTATTTTATAATATAATATATATATTTACATGGATGAAGGATTAGAAAAGATGGTTAAAAAACTGAACAAGGTTTTAGAACAGAATAAGAATATTTTAGAAATCTTACAAGAAATGGAAAAGAAGAAACCGTTAACAAACAGTTATCAAAGTAAAGATGTAGATCGAACCAATGGTGAATATAAAAATAAAAGAAATATTTATTTAAACAAACTTAATAACAAAGAAATTAAAGAACCGAAGGCTTCAACTATGACATTTTATCAAATTGACTATGATGAAGATACAGGGGTTTATTCTTGATTAAAAACATGTTTCTCTGAAAATCCGTTTAAAGACATATTGGCATAACTAATATTATGAGTTCTACAGATGATGAAGAAGAAACAGGATGCACAATGGTTTATCCTTGCAGTAAATGCGACGAAGCAAAGCCAAGAAAGGACTTTCACAAAATGTATGATAGAATTAAAATGGAAGAGATATTTTACAAAACATGTAAGGAATGCAGAGACAAAGTAAAAGCAACAAAAGAGTTAAGGAAGGAACAGAAGAAACGAATACAACCCCTGGAAATACATAGGTTAAAGCCTTTGATACCATAGTTTTGCTATAATTACAACATGTAAAATCTTATATGTTGTAATTATAGTGGTAAAAATATTTCTATAAATTATAATTTCTCTGAAAATGTATTTAAAGAAATATTACCTATATACGTTAGCATCAGAATGGTAGTATTTACTGAGATTGAACAAGAGGAAATTATGAATGAATTCTTAAATAAGATCTATACAAATGACATGCTAAACATATTTGATAAACGTGTTGCTGACTGCTATTGTAAGTTAAATGACGAGAAAGTTGAGTTAAGTAAGTTAAACTTGCCAAGTAATATCATCAATAACATGTGTAAATTTAACTATGAAGAATGCGAGGGGTGCAAGTCAGTGAGAAGGAGAAAAATGGCAGTTAAAAACCCCGAAAGAGGAACAGCCATAAATGAATATATTTACTTATTCTCTCGCTGTCATAGTTTTCCTGACAAACAAGACTTGAAAGTAGAATTCAAGTTCTCGTTTGACAAGATAAGCATATTAAGAAACATATATAGAGGCATTTACAATAACGATGTTAACAGAATAGCTTATTGTTGCGAAGGAACAAAATTTAATTACAATAATATGATCAGAGACTTTAATAAAGTTGTTAAATACATCTACGACAATGAATATTGTAGAAGGTGCTTTGCACATAACACTAAATTTGTAGAATGTCCAGAATTTAAATTACTTGAATACAGAGATGATGATGATTAAAACCATAGTATAATTATAACATGTAAAAATTTATATGTTATAATTATAGTGTAATTTTCATGTATAAGCCGTGGGGGTGCTTTCCTACATAGGCCTCTCCCATCCGCATTTTGCCATCCATATTTTACTGGGATTGTTTTCAAGATTTGGGTTAACGGTTTTAATTCTCCCTTTTCCATTGGTTAACCATTTTTCGGGGCGAACATAGGGTTGTTTTGGCGGCCGAACCTTGGACATTCCTATTTAAAGAAAAGGCTACTTACTAAAACATGGAGAAGAAGATGTGTACGAGATGCAGGAGTGAAAGGGGAATGGAAGAATTTGTGTATGGATTGAAGTCATGCGACGCTTGTGTTGATCAAAAGCGGGACTACCGCAAACGAACAGTTGAGAAGAACAAGGAGTATAACAAGAATTACAGGGAAGCCAACAGAGAAAAAGTGCAATGTCCACTGTGCGGAGTTGAGATTACCAAATACAAGATGAGGCAACATGAGGCGACGCAAGGCCACAAGGAAAAGCTACTGGAAAATAACTAGACTAGGTTGACGATTAGAATATTTCATTTTTCTAATGGTTAACCAACTTGAGGGCGAGAATTGATTGAAAAATGCCTTTGTTTATTAGACAGTTTGAATTTATTCGTTTTGGTTAAGGGTTGCAGTTTGGATCATGGAGTGGAAAAATGATATTTTGATGGTTGGAAGTTGAGGATGGAAAAATGTTGGTATGTGGATTGATTTTTTTGGCGGGATTTGTTGAGGTGGTATGTAGTTATGATTGTTGTTATTGAATGAGTGTAAGGGTTGGGTTAAAGGTTGGACAAATTAGGCGAAAAATGAAGTTGATGATGAGAATACTGATTTTTCTCATGATTAACTTAGTAGGTGTTTCAATTTGGAGGTTGAAAATGGGGTGATTTGGTATGTGTGTTTAAAAAGTGCTCAAAAGTGTAGGGAGGGGTACAGGGCCAGGATGCTCCCATCTGGACGGGAGAGGCTATGTCTAACTGAGGGAGGGGGGGGGACGAATCTGATGCACGCCTGCAGGAGATTTGAAACAGCACTCTTTGCTACAAGTGACCAGCATCCAAATCGAAATTTAAGAGGAAAACACAGACATGTGGACACAAACCTGTTTTTTTAGAGCCGGGTGTCTCGTGCTCTCCCATGCAATGGGAAAGCGGGGAAAGCAGCAACTTCTCAGGTCGGAGAATGCCACGAGCATCAGCCCAAGTATTCCCAGGATCCGCTTTTCTCACCCCAAGACCGCTCTCGCTGGGGAGCAATATGAAAGCTGAGCATGGCCAAGCTTTATCTACAGGCAGTGCAGCGCGCTCAGGAGCTAACTCCATCCGGCCAAGTTACTATAGCTGAAAAACAACAAACGGGAAATATGGAATCTCCATGCAAGGAACCTGCATCATGGTGAGCTTATTGAATCCCAAATGAGCTCGGTAGAAGTTGCCCAGACTCCAACCAAGAAGAGAAGAATTGAGGTCCCTTGCGCCAAACCTCGGTGGCCGGGGGCATGCCGAGGCACCTGGGGTTTTGGCCATAAAGGTGCCGGCCTCCTTCTTCCTTCCGGCGGGGATCAGCATCTCCGTTAACCTCAGGTGAAAAACAACAGAATCTCTTTGAGGACCCATTTTAAGGCATTGAAGGCATGTTTCAAAACAGTGCCTAGCAAAGAGGTACAGAGAAGTAATTGAGGCTAAAACCTATTTTCAAGCTTTACCGTACTTTGATAGGTTAGATTATGTTTCAATGATGTGTCAAGAGCACACTTATGCTTTAGCTGTTGAAAATTTATTGCAAATATCAATACCAAAACGTGCTCAGTATATTAAAGTATTATTTGCAGAAATTACTAGACTTGTAAATTTTAAATCATTTGTTAGCTGTTGGTTGTCACGCTATGGATGTTGGAGCAATGACTCCTTTTTTTTTATGGGCTTTCGAAGAAAGAGAAAAAATGATGGAATTGTATGAAAGGGTTAGTTGTGCTCGTATGCATGCTAGCTATTTTCGTCCTGGGGGGGTTAGTCAAGACGTAAGTCTCGGTCTTATTGACGATATTTTTGCCTTTACTGTTCAGTTTGGTCAACGTCTAGATGAAATTGAAGAAATGTTAACAGATAATCGAAAGCCTTTAAACAAGGTTGATGGTCTTTTTGCCTCCATGTCCAACATCTCCATCAAGGGGTGGATTTCGGGTGTGGACGGATTCAGGCAAGTGTCTACTGCTTTGTAGGGGCATTTTTTCTGGTGGACGAATGGAGCTGGCACTTAGCACAGGGTTGCCTGGTAGGTTCCAGCCGAATTCAGCAGAATTCCAATTTTTGGGCAGCCACGGCAGCCCAACTGAAAGCCAGTTCGCATTCGGGAACCACAAGCACACATGGAAGGCGTTGGTTGTGCTCAACTTAAATTCAGCTTTGCCCCCATATTTTTCATCCAACTGTGCCAGGAAGCCGTTACCTTGGCGAAGAAGAATGAAGGCAATTTCACACAAAAACGTGGACGGACTATTCCAACTTCAAGGCCCCAGGTGGAGAAGACATAACCATTTCACGTGAACAAAGCCCTCAACGCTATCTTGCAGAAAGTGGCGTGAGCACGAGGTGCGTGCGTTTTACTCAACCAGCCAAAGGTGACAGCCGTGAAAAGTTGTCCCGAGTGAACTGAAGTGCAGGACGGCGGCAGGAGGTTGATCCATTGCTTGGTGGGCTGGTCATTGAGCATGTCCACCCTCCGCTGCAGTAGCTTGGCCTGAAGCGAAGCCACACCCTTTTGGTGAGAGGGAAGTGCGCACAGCCGAAGCAAGAAAGGTTGAAGGTCAAACTGCGCAAGAGCCAAGGGTTGCTTCAATTTTGAGACGTATTGTTTGGGCGTGCATTTTGAAGGATCTTGTCAAGGAGAACAGCAGCACGCACGCCCACTTTTCCTCTTTTTTAAGGCATATATATATATATATGTATATATTGCGTGTCTGCTACAGAACATGGCCACTGGCCACCTAATATCCCACAACTGCTGGCAAGCGCCGGATTTGAACCCATCGGCGCCCTTTTCGGTCAAAATGTCAAGTGGGCTTCCCTTGCCGCGTTGAGTTTTTTCCAACCAATGATTAGGTCACAAAAATGAACACCCAAAAGTAGAAAGCTGCACGACTCCTTGAAATGGACATCCAAATGGCACTCCACCCAAAAAGCCCTACACACCCATTTCAACCCACGTGCATAGGGGCTAGTGTCAAAGGACCATGGACAACGGCCCGGACAATTGCAAAAGGGAGTTCTACACATTTAGAGGCTCCCTTCACTGGAAATGGGTAGGGAACCTTAAACCTTGAGGTCAATGTACTACCGCGGTGGCGCCCCCTGCTCCGCTCCTTGAAAACCAGCCAGTCCAGCTGATGGTTGTCTTCAAAAAGCCTTTACACTGATTGTAGAACAAGGGAGAAATGCAACAAAAGCCCACAGTCCCCGGGCAAAGGACCATGAAAAAACACAAACCCGTTTGCTGCACCTGCAACCAGACCCAGAGAGAAAGGTGCCTTTTCACCACGGCTTAATCTACCTCAGCTTTTGCCAACCCAACAAAATGTGATTGATTCTGGCCTCAAAAAAGGCAGATCCATGTGTAGTGAACCTCACAGAGGTCCCAGTTTCACGTTCCAAAATGTTCCAAAGGCCCACCCCTTACAGCTCGAAGCTTCAGCCCAAGGCCTGCTTGCGGCACATCTCCGTGCCGTTGCCCCCTCTGTAGTTGGAGTTCACCGCCAACAGCTGTTGAGCCTCTCAGGGCGATGGAGATCCATCTTGTAGCAGTTGGGATGGATGAATTGAACCATTAAGTATACATCAGGCCTCAAAAGTGCAGGCAAGGGTAGGAGGGGGCGGGGTCCTGGCGACTCGGGCCGACAAAGGGGAACACCTGCCAACTGAAGCCAAACTCTGAATGCTCCTTGCAGCCCTCACTCTGCATGAGCAGCACCGACAATGCAAATGCGCAACACGTACTAACATTGAAAAGGTGTCAAACAAAATAGGGGGAAACATATCAAGCCTTCCAGGCTTGCTTTGGATGCTCGAGGTGCTCAAGGAATTCTCAGTGCCGGCTGTTGGGAAACTTGCAACTCTGTTGACTGCCCACAGTCTCCCCCCAACTACGACTTAAGTGGCCTGCCCGAACTTGGCTTGTTACGCGCTTGGGGTTGCTTGGGGGGCATGGGGGGGTCGCCCTTTGGGAAGCTCCAAGCTGCCTCCACGATCGCCGGCATGAGAGCCGCAGGGCTCTCGTTCGCCAAGCGTCCAGCCTTCGCCACAAGTGGAAATTCAGAGACTCGCCTCCTAAGCATGATCCCAAACAGAGGTTCCCCCAAAAGCTCAAACCATTCAAAAACGAGATGTTGTCGGGTTCATCATGCTGATTAATCTGCAAAGCTTGTTGAGCTGACATGACTGAACATTCAAAAGCACCACCAAAAAAGGCCAAATGGCCGGTGCCGTTGTACCCATTGCGATGCCCAAAATTACGTAGCCCGTCAAGAATACTCCCTAGATTTGCTGCGCCGGGCGCCGCCCAATAGCGCCCAAATACGTATAAAAACGTGTCGACCTCCTTTGCAAGGGTGTTTTTTAAGGATACCGAAACAAAACCACCCCCATTCTTGTGCGGCCAGCTTTGAAAAACGACCAGTTTGGACATCTTAATTTTAAAAACATCCACTTGACACCTTCGGGACTCACACTAAGTGGGTGTGTGCCTTTTCTCCTGAAATGCGTCGTCTCAAAAATGTCTTAAAAGCAAAGCAAAGGAAACAACTCGAAAACAAGGGGTCTCACTTTTCATCTATACCACAAAAATGGTTCAAGTCCAGGAACTCAGGAAGTGAGACGAAGGACTACGCCCAACCCAAGCACCTTTCCCCACGCTTCGCCGGGCCACACTTTGTCCGGCGCTTGGTGCAGGATCCTCCGCCAGCTGCGCCTGGGCCGCGCCCTTGCGGGGCTTGGCAGCCACCGACGCCAGGATGTTGGAGGGGTAGCACACCTGGGAGACCAAAAGCTAAGGCCCGCTGAACCCCAACCCGTTCCAGTTCTTTGTTTTTTGGAGTGGACATCGTTGAAATTGTCTTCAAGTTTCACTGCATGTCTTCCAAGTGCACAAGTGTTGCTGGCGGCTTCCAATGACACAGGATTTCGGCACCTGTGGTGTCCAAGCCAGTGTCCCCTGGAACCTGACTGGGACCATGTCCCTCTTGGGTGACACGGACGGGAACCAGAAAACAACATGAGACCTAACCTTGATTACGTGGCAAGCTGGTAGAGGGGCAGGCAACTCGGAATCAGGTCCTTGTTCGGGACTCACGTTTTGGGTCGCCTTTCAAAAGGGGCTCTTTTGAAGGCGCGCAACATGTGGGCAGCGCGCCTTCTTGTACTCGACGGTGCTCGCGCGTGCATCCTGCTGGGAGTCGGGCATTCCCTCGAATTGCATGGGCTTGATCGGGGCTTCAGGCAAGTTGCTTGGAGGAACGAGAGAAGGATAGACAGCTTGTGCCAATGGTAAACAACCTCCAGGCTTATTGCTGACAATGGTGCTGGAGATGTGCCTCTGCGGCTCCCCCCACGCAAATGCGAACAAGCTTTGTTGGTCAGTGGTTGGAAACACTCACTTTCAACCAGGCGACTTCAAACAGCAAGTCGTTCCTGACCTTCCATGGCACCCCTTGAATGAGTATTGGATCTGGTCGAGTACTGGCTTATGACAAAAGGGGCTGCCTTTTGCGACACGCAAGGTTCGAATCAAAGCTTTGATGCTTGAAGGCTTGTGCCTGATTGAGTACCATGTTCAAAAACTATTTCTTGTCCGCACCCAACCACGAGAGTGTCCGAGTGTCCTTGCACGCCTTGAGCTGCTGTTGCGTCGGCCATCGCATGCCAGCCGAGTTCAGCTCCTTTTCCAGCTTCACACGGTCGATCTCCTTGCAAGGGCGGCTATCTGAGGGCTCAGCCAGCCAAGGAGTCGGTGCCCCTGACATATGTAGAAAGCATATGTACCCTCTCCCTAAAACAAATATATAGGTAGTGGACATATACACTGCCAGGCCACTTGCCTCAAGGACATGTGGTTGAGCCCTCAAACAGTTGTTTGAATACATTCTTCGTATATGGTTCCGTTCACGGGCGTACTTCCCTGAAGTCAGCCAAATTATTGGGGATACGGACAAACACATGAGATACACAAGGGTATATGTTTGAGGCATATAAACCAGGGGCGCCAAGCAATTTCCAATATGGCTAACCCACTGTTGTGTTTACAGCCTCCTGTTCGTTTCCCATTTAAGAAGGCCTGCCGTCGGGTGGTTGGAACGTTTGCCCCGCATGCCTTGCACGTGAGCACCGACCGGGAGGTGTAGTAGGTGATGGTGAAGCGCGGGCCACCCTGGCTGATGCTGCTTGCGACGGAACCAAGAGACCAGAAGGACTGCAAAGTAGATGGACAACATCCATTTCGCACCAAATAGAATGGATGAAACTCCATGAGCACTGGGAGAATCTGATGATACACCACCTAACAACTGGTGCAGGAATTTGTCCATCCACAAAATGGTTTATTTAATGCCCCTTAAATGGCCAGGTTCTGAGACAACATCGCCCAGGGCGTGGCTTAAAAGGGGTCGGGGTCTTCAATGAGAGCTCATCAAGCCCTTTTGGGTGGTGAGGGAAGGGAGAGAGGCCTTTAGGGACCCTCGATGCCAGCACATATCCAATCTTTCCAGGCAATGACCAAGCCTCCACCAGCCGAGGATACCCAGGACAAACAGCACACATGTTCGGCAGGGTTTTCGAGGGAAAGCGCAGTCACTGGAGATCTCATGCTTGAGGTGTGGCAGGCAATCTCGACAGTGGATAAACTGGCAGACTTGGAACCAATATGGGGATCAATATGTAAACATATGTGTAAATTATGCTAAGAGTTTCAACCTCATCAATCAAAGTCAGGTATCGGAGAAGACATCGTTCTTTGACCCTGCTTGCCTCATCAACATTAACTTGAGCCCATCTGGAGCACAGCACTAGTGAAGACTTTCCTGGCCCTAAACGGGATTGTTTGCTCGTGCTTTTGCTGGAATGACTGATTAATTACTCCGAAGTGCATGCGATCTGGCCAAATGGAGGGAGCGCTGGCACCCTTTCGTGATTCTACAGTTGCCCTCCCCATACGCCAATTGATTGCTTAGCGGCTGTTTGATGCCCGAGAGCCTGAAAACGGAATGGGAAAATTCAACCGCGGCTGCGGGCATTTAGGATCAAGTACAACTCTGCAAGGAATCAGGCAAGCGGCACGTAGTAAGGCGGTGCTAGCGTGGGCGGGGATGCTATGATAATCTGCCTCTTTCAGAATGCTCGTGGCAGTGACAGGGGTTCCTCTTCTACAAGCTTAATGGTCCAAGTCACACGCCCTGTTTTCCTTGAAATGCATTTTCAGAACCAATATCATGAGTCAATAACATGCGCCCTCACATTGTGCCAAACCATTGACAACCATCTGCTGCGAGCCGACGCAGTGAATGCTTTGAGGATCTGAAATGGCTTCCGCTAGGCCCAAACCGCCACACTTGCGGCATTGGTTGCTGTGTACCACACTCCTCCTTGGGTAGCTGGATGGGGGCGGTGACTATCTAGCGGCCCCGCGCGTGCCTGGAAGGGCTCCGTCCAGTGCAAGTAGTAAGCGTTGAAAACGCGGAGCAGCCCGTGGGTCTTGATGTAGTAGCCCTGCACCTCCTCGCCCTCCTGCGATCCATCTGGGCAAATTGCAAAATCAGATCCTGAAGCAAGGGCTCTAAATGAGGCGTTTAGAAACAGGGCGACTCTCCCTGACTAGCAGGGCCATCCGGATGAATCCGACGTTAGTCTCTTGTCTTCGCTGTGGCATCAGCGCCGGTCCTCGTACGGCCGGCCGCCTTTCTTAAAGGCCTCGCTGGCCCTGTAGCTGTGTGGCTGGTCCTCCTAGCGATGCGGTTCCCCTTTTTCTTGACTGAGGACGGCAGAAAAGAACAGCTCACGAACAAATGGGTGTTTCTTGTTTTTGCGGGAACCCCTCTTGGTGGGTTTAATCGGAAACCAACAGGAAGCTTTGCTTCCTTTTTCAGCTAGCGCTGTGATTGCGAACTCTTAAAAATGGCCAGGCAACCACGGTGGCGTGCATGGTGGAACGCTCGGATTTTGGTGACGCATGAGCTGGCTTCATTTATGAGAAAGAGGCATGCCCACCCTTTCCTTCTGCCCACAAGATTCGCAATCCCCTTGTTCCAGGGGTGTGCCCGTACCACGTCAACGCTGTGGGGGTTTGGAGAGGGAAACCATTTCGCCACCCAGTGGGCCACCCAGGCCGCAATCAGAAGTGCCCGGGAGGAATGGCAAGAGGCCTTTGGCCATCTGAGAACTTCGGGAAATCCGTCGCGCTCAAAGGACATTGGCATGGACATTTGACCAACGAGTAGAAGCACCGGAAGGGAGGCTGGGGCTTTCTTTGCATACTCCCAGCCGTTTCAACCTTGTTGGGTAAGCATCGCCTCCAACTTAAGTCTTGGTTCTTGCCTGCGCCCCGACACCCCGGGCCCAGCCGTCCTATCTCTATTGGCAGCAAACCTCAAAGTGCAACGTGTCCCTGACATATCAATAGCATTCAATAGCTCTTGCACACGTTGCACTTTGAGGGCTGGTTTGCTCTGGTCAAAACCGCGGATCCGGAGCCTCGTGGGAGTCCAGCTTGGCGTCCTTCTCTACAAAGAGCCTCCCTCCCGTGAAGTCCCCCAGCGCCATGACCTAGCCGACGGACAACAAGGCCACGCATCCGAGCCGCAAGGCTCGAAGGCTAAAACCACGAGAAGGATGGGTCCGGAAATATGTTCAGCCTAAAACCACGCCAAAAGGATTGAAACCCATTCTGAATTGGAAAGAACATGTGGATTAAAAAACAAGGAGCATGTGGGCAATTCTGTAATTTCTTCACTGCGGCACTTTGCTCAAGCTTGAAGCTTTCGAGTACTGTCGAACACACACGACTACAGAGTTGAACATGGGAACTGGTGTCTTTACGAGGGTGCTGGAATGATCTGCAACAATGAGGTCTTCTCAGAAAATCCGGAACGTTGCAGGCGCTTACCTGCTGCTAAGCAAGAGCCAAGCAAAGCGCTGCAATCAATCGCAGAACACCGCTGGTTTGCTGACAAGTTGATGCCCATGTAGCTTGCTTTGCTTGGCGCTTGGCGCTTCAGTGCGTCCAGCGTCCGAAACTTCCGGTGCTACCCCATGGCAAGACTGCTCTCTGGCTCCTTGGGCCTTCAACTTCTTCCAAACTCTGCCTTCCCGTTTCTGGTCTGAGCGCGTTTTGGGGCAACTGACGAACTGAGTCCGGCCTTGGAGGTGCCCACGTTGTTGTCCACGTGTTCATCCGTCTCAAAGTCCTGGGCGATCACCACGCTGGTGATGGGCTCCTGGAAAGGCTCCGTCTCGCCGACTCGCGACGGGTCCCAGCCGAAGCCGCCAATTGTAAAGGGGGTGCCAAGGGCCCCACAGTTTGACCCTTCGTGGGGATTTGGGAGCTGCTTCTTGTTTGACTCCCCGTGTTGGGAAAAGGTCTAGCAGCCCTGTCTGTGGAGAAAGGCTGCAGACTCGAAAGCACAACAGCCTCTCAACCACCCCATCCCCACCGACTCGAATATATAAACCCAAGCATGGACAAATCATGCCAGCCAGGCACTTTTTTTGGGGCATTTTGATGGCCCCAACCCACCAACTCCCCCACCCTTCCAGCCACCACCAGCCCCCAGCGTGGGCCTCAAAGCGCTGGCGGTAGTGCGCCACTGCCAGGCGCAGCAGGTACGGATGCTCTCGGGTGTGCGTTGTGGTTTGCGAGCTGCCGGCGCCCCATGTCGCCAGCCCCAGGGAGATGCTCCTCACCCACCGAGGTGTTTCCCTTTCTTCGTTGACCCCAACGTATGCAGCAAAATAGTTAATCACAAACAAGAAGAGTACTACAGGGATTCCTGGCATGTTTTCTTTAGTTGCTACATCTCCAATCTCCATAAAAAGGAAGCATCTTTAACAACATTCGCGATATGTGTCTTAAGCATCACCTCAGGAATTGAAGGTGATTTGAAGCTGGATGAACTGGGTGAATCGCAAAGCCATTCACCAATCGAACATTAGGAAACTCAGCACGCAATTACAAGGTATTGATTGCAACCAGTGAATGGATCAGTAAATGGGGAACGGCGGGAATGTTGGTTTGTCACGGCCAAACCTGGACACAGCCTGAGCCTTAGTCTCGTGGCCTTCAAGCAACACAAGGCGTGGGATCGACTCGCATGCCAAACACATGGGGTCCAAAATGAGGAAGAGCAAAACGCAAGACATACCAGATGTAGCAGTCGAGTCATGCCCATTCCCTCCAAAGCATGAGAACATGGGCAAGCAATGCCAACTCAGCGAGTTCTTTAGTCCTCAGAATGTGTGACGGGTGTTGCTGCAACGCCACCCCTTTTCACCGCTCCGCAATGGCGCTGTGCAAGGGCCCCAATGGTTCCATGTTGCCTGGCCATGCTCTTAAGCCCCGTATCTGGCTGACATGCATTTTGTGAGAAGCGTACCCTCAAAAACATGCACAACCTCTCATCGTTTGGGACACGGAGCCAAGACAGTGAAATAATCCTTCCATTTGGGCAACGTCCAATTTCCTAAGTCACTATATGCCCAAATTGGTGGTTCACGAGTCCCGTTTTGAACCACCCCTCACTTCAACTGAGGGTGTTTCGACCCCTCCAGATTGGTTTCCTTTTGGCTCCTCCCTTGGCACTTCTCCGCCGCGCCGGGCCGCGAGTGCGGCTTGACATCCTTCAGCTTACTCGCCTGCAGCACCTGGTACGGTGGATCGAACCACAAAAGGCGGCCATGGAACCTAAAGGAACCCAAGGAAATCCCCCGAACTCTGCGGGACATTCCTTGGACCCCTGGAAACCTAGGAAAAACAGCTATTGCTCAGCTTAAAGGGAACCTCATGACCTCACCACAAGGGCGCGACCCATTTCAACTGCCAGCCCAGCTTTTAAAGGGGTACTTTTATAAAACAAGGTCTAGCTTTTTGCACATCACATGCATACTGGCTCTGCTGTGGCGGCGGTGGTTTAGGGTGGTTTTTGGGCAGAAAATATCAGAAAATGTTAGACCTTAATGAGGATGGGTCTTGGGTTGGTTTCAGGTTCATGCCCTTTGCCAAGCCTAAATGAACAAATGTAATTGGACAAACGAACAAGCGGGGATACGGAGGGAGCGGGGATATGGGGGGATTCCCTTGGCGCCATTTCCCAATATCAAACTTAGTCAAGGTGCCAGGGGGAATCCTCCCGTATCTCTGGTTCTCCCTGTATCCCTGCTAGTTGGCTTCCCTGATGTAAGCCAGCCCAAAAGCCTACCCTAGACCAGCCCCCAGCAACTCTCCCAGGCCGCAGCCAGGTTCATGTGAGGCCGGTGATGCTGGGCATGCGGCCCACCAGCCAAACGACCAACCAGCCAGCTAAACAACCGGCCAACCGAGAGACCGACCGACCGACCGACCTACCAACCAACCAACCAACCACACAAACCATCTCGCCTCCGGGATAGAATCCTAAAATTGGGAAGCACCAATTGGTGGCGATTTGTGGATTTGGTGCAGCGCCTCCAGCAGTGCGCCCTGGGACACGCGGCCATTCTCCAAGTTCTCCTTGGCTAGCCGCTCGGACTCGCTCTTTGGCGGCCCCACCTGGCAATTCGCCGCCGAAGGCTGAAATTCAGCTCTTCTCTCATTGGTGGTTGGTTGGGGGTTTCGAGGTGTTCCAAATCGAACCCATTTACCCTTAAGTGTTGCCTCATACATGATGAACCTTCATGCGCAAGGTGTGCGTCATGGGAACCCCCAAAAACGCAATGCATAGCATGGACCGAAAAGCGCGAAACAGCACGTTGTGTGTTCGTGTCAACACGGACCTCCCCAAAAACAAACGGAGCTTCGCTTAAGGTTTCCCAACGCACCCAATAAGTATATAGGTGTGTTTCCTTGAGTTCCATTAGGAACGCCACAAAGATCATTCTCAAAGCAGTAACCCCAGTTTGCTTCTGAGGTTGATTCAAGTGCGCCCTGCACAACACAGCAGCCACGTTTTGCCAGTCAGTAGGGAATCATTCAGCCATTTCCCCAAAGGGTAGAGGTTAAAGCTCAAATCGAAAAGAACAACGATCCATCCTTCTGCTGTTGGGTGATTTTCACCAAGGTGGCTAACCACTAACTTGCCAAACACTAACGTGGCTTCCACGTTCTCCGGTTGGGCGCCGGCTTTTTCAACCAACAAAACATCGCGTGAGTGGTTGAACAAGCGATCATTTGAGGGCGCTGCCAATAGGTTGGGCGAATGTTTCAATAACCAGCTTCCATGGTCAAGGAGAATCAACAGGGGGCGGTTCTACACGTACAACAACTGGGAAAAGCGTGCCCCCTTCGAACCCAACATGCTCTCCAGAAAACACGCACCCCTCCCATACATTACTGGGGGGAGCGGGTGGGATTTCTCACATGAAAACTTGGTTACAAACCACGGGTCCCCACGTGAAGTGTCACTGGCCAGACAGAAACGCACCCAGCCAGTGCCGTTGAAGCGGGCTCAGTTTTCCCCCGCAAGGTTCCGACTTGGACCAAAGCGCCTGGTGCGAAACGGGAACCGACTCCCCATTTCTTAAAGATCCCCCTTCTCTTTCAGAACCATCTACTTCCCCCCCTAGTTCTGAGGCAAATTGTCTGAAGAGAAGGAGCCCTCAATAGAATGTAGAGTGCACGGCTCGAGAGAAGGCCTTGTGCTCTTTGGTTGTTTTACGGTTTTGGCCCAGGCAGCGGCTCAAACCTTCCCTGTTCCAGCCTCTAGCGTCATCCACTCCTGCAGCTGGGCTTTGGTGGTAGCCTTGCGCCAAGGTCAGGGCAAACATGGATTTGAGTAATTCTCTTTTAGTCTTGGGACCCTCAGCCCCCAGAAAGAATCAAAGGGCACTTCAAGATTCTAGATTGCACCTCCCGCGTTGTGAGCAGCTCCAGTTTCCCTCTAGATGATGTCCAAAATGGGTTCCCACTAGTTTGAGACACATCAGCGGCACCAACTTGCACCCCAGTCCAATTCACCAATATTTTAGGTGTGTTTGTGTCTTCTCTTGGCATGGGTGGAGTAGTAGCTCTCTGAGATTTCAAACACAAAGATGCGGCATCCATTTAATCAGGGCAAATTCCGCATCTAGGATCTGCACCCCACGTGAATTCGTGTATGTGATCCCTGAAATCTAGCTATACATATCGTTTTTGATAGAATACAACTAAAAAGCAACCACATTCACAGTTAAGGCCAGAATCTTACATTTACAAGTTGGCCCTCCCCACTCTTGTATATGTCTTTTCAGATTTCGAGCTTGTAGCCGCAAAGAAGCCATGAAATATTAATAATATAGACTAGAACCTGCGCAAAGAGGGCTCAAAAGACAAATAATATTGTGCTATTAATATATATATATGTCTATATATATATATATATGTCCCCTTCAAGGAATGCCCCCTGAGCCAATCGGTATTCACTGTGAATTTGAACATGTGTTTACCTAAATCCGGCTTAAGCATGCGTTTCGTGACAGATGGGAACGCCCCAATGCCCAAGCTTTTGTCTGGGAGATGCTTTTTTGTTGGTCTTTGTTTGTTTATTTGTTTGCTTGCTTGTTTGTTTGGAGGCTTCCTGCATGTTGTATTTAGGCTGTATGCATCTGTCCACCGCATCTGCCACAGCACTCATTTCTTTCGTGGCCCCTCTGTAGCTATAAAGAGTGCGGATGCCGAGAATATGACCTTGGGTTGCTCATGGAGGGTCGCTTCTTGGATGAATCGAGCCATGAATTTCGAAGAGTGTCAAAAGAGTGAATCAACCCGTGAGGACACACTGTAGAGTGGAGCAGAAGGTGCTTTTGCTGTTGAAATCGAAAATGTCTTTTAAGACATGAATCAGAACAAGAACCTATCGGACCTATCAACCACCCGCAGTTCAGCTGGCAAACAAAGAGGGTAGGCGCGTTCATTGCCCAGGTCGATCTAGACTGGCACACTTGAGCTTCGGCGCATGTCAGCGCCATGAGCATGGGGCAACTTAGCTTCACTACAAACTTAGAAGTGTTTAATATGGGTGAAAATGCAATCATGATGATAACAATGATAAAACAATAATGAAACAGATTGACAAACCAGGGTGGGTGCCCCTGTATCCCCTCAGCAAACATTGGTACTGTACATATGTCCCTTTTGACTTTGCCACGTTCATCCGGGTTCGAAGCTTCAACATGCCAAGGCGCGCTGCTCAGGCTAGGTCTGGGCCCGTTTTTGTTATTTCCCCCTTGCACGATGCTGATGGCAAACCACCACTTCGGCGCTCCCCCTATTGTTGATCCATGGCTGCTTTTTCTGGGCAAGTGGCTGTCCTCTGATTCTAAATTTTGGTGGCAGCCAGGATCTATGAACAACTCGGCCAGTTTGAAATGCTCGGCCTGACTCAGCTGGTCGTAAAGCTTCTGTAGCTTGTTGGTCAGCGCGTACCATCGATCCATGACAGTCGCTCCTGGCAGGAGTCACCATTGAAACTCACACATCTGCTTATCTTTCAAAGGGTCCAACTAGATGTTCCAAAGAGTAGCGCAAAGAGCGCATCGTGGACTGAGCATCCCGGCTCAGAAACGTTCCCCCTTCATCCCGAAGGAGTTTGAACCAGCCCGTGCAAAAAGGCAAGCTCTTCTCGATCTTTTTTTTGCAACACTTAGGCCCTCTCAAATGTCTCAGGCCCAAAAGCAAACAGGGGCACTCACAAGGACGGCCCCGCCCCCTTTCCTTGTGACAAGTAACGGTATCACAAACAGTGGCAACCCAAACTCCAATTTTTCTACAACCAAGGCCACAAAACACCTTGACCTTCCCAGAGTCTGTCAAAGAATGCACATACACCAGTCAATGCTTCAGAGGACCCCCTACAAAAAAGAAGGGGCGATTGGATGCATCCTTAAGACCCTGGTCCATGCTTGCCTTATGATCAAAGAAAGTTAATCTAAAACCCAATTAACATATTTTCCACAACTATGTCCCTGAAACGGCTTACTCCCAAAAGAGAGTGGCGCCTGACGTGGGCCTGTGCTTTTTGAAAGCGCATTTTCTCATACCTTGGCATGGATAGAGTAGAGTTATACAAACAGAAACCTAGCTCCGTAGACTAGAAACACGAAGAGGCGTCAACCACAACGGTGCATATAGTGTGCAATACGCATTCATACATGATCGAACACCCCTTATAGTGATAATCCTTGCGATAAGCGCCAAAAGAGGAACCAAGCTGAGAGCCTCAACCCATTGTTGCCATGCCAAATTTGAGAGCAAAGAGCAAACGAGCAAGCACGTCAGAATTTGTTGAACATGATAATATAATGATAATATATAGCTTTTGTGAATTGTGACTTGAGGCGTCGACACAAAACGAGTTCGTGACGCACAAGCAAACTCCTAGTCTGAAAATAATATGTGGTAAGAGAGCCAACGTGTAATGTTGTATGTTGCCCCTGGTACTATAGTATTGGCATTTGTGAATGCGAGTGCTTGTTAAGTTTAAAACATTTCCTCTGAGAATTGTTTGCAGGCCGCACTATTGCCTGTGAGGATTGTGTTATGTTTCTTTGTGTGTGTCCTTTGTTTTCAGGCTTTTGCATGGCTTAGGACCCGTCCCTATTGCAGCATGCAACATTTAGTCCGCAGTGTTTCAAAAAAAACGCAGGCCCCATGGCGGGTCCTTCCGTCCAAAAAGGGTTCCCACCAAGGCCTTTCCTCTACAAATCTTATTTGTCTCCGTTTTCCACGTTCCTCTAGGTGTGTCTTTTTCTGCGGCTACCCCCTTTTTTCCAAATTCCTTATTTTCAGGAAACCACTGGGGAAACCCAATCCGGTCCAAAAATCCGAAGACGCTCCGTTTAAAATCCGAGGCGCCCATGGCCAGCTCCTTGTTCAGCGCCTCCGCCGCGTCTGGCAGAGTGCCGAAGAGGCGCTGGGCGGCGCTGAGCGCGGAGGTGAACTTCATAGAGCTGCGGAGGATGGCCTCGCGCGCCGGGTGCCAAGCGATCCCGGTGATTTCCGTGACCAAAGTGGGTGGCTCCTGTGAACCCGGTGATTTTGGTGACCACATGGTGGGCTCGTCTTTTTTGGACGTGGACCGCCCAAAATGATGGGTTTTCCGTTAAGAGTCCTTTTTTTCTGCCCGAAAAGGGTACCCTCAAAAACGACAGAGCCATATGGAGGGGGGGTTGGGCTTGGGGTTTCGAGCTCACGGCTTTATTTTGGACCGCGAAAGGATGGGGTCAAACTCAAATTTCACCAGTTTGGTCAGTGCCAGAATTGGCTTCTTGTTGGTCAAGGTGGAACCAACCGTGCCATGGACATTGTCATGCATGGTCGCGCTTCTTTTTGAAGTCATTGCGGCATGCCAAGCGGTGCAACACTTTTGGGCCATTAACCTCAGAGAACCCACAGCGAATGGATGCATTCGTTGTCATTGAGCTTCTCAGTCGAGGTGAGCCTTTGTGCTTTTTGGGGGGGCCCGGTCTTCAAAATAAAAAGTGAGGAAACCGCTGCTCCGTTTGGAGGTTCCCCAAAAGGACAAATGGGGCCGGGAGAGTCCCAGGTTCCATTCTGGTCAGCTATGAGGATGGCAGGCTCATTTGCGGTAGGTTTACTTCGCAGGGATGAACCATAAATGATGTAGCAGAGGTCCATCTTGTTCCTTCTCCAAAGGATTGGCATTGTAGGTTTTCTGCTGCTTCAATGGTTGTCCTTTCAATCTTGTGCACTATTTCAGTCAAAAACTGTATGATCTGTGCAGGAGCCATGCCACCAGCACATGGTAGCACCCAACAATCCTCAAAGGGTACCAAGATAGCCTGTATCAGAATAAACCAAATCGCGCGGTAAGCGTGGACACCTCTTTCTCCCCCAACTCAGCGAGGTTTTTGTCAACTTCCTGAACCGGGGAATTGTGTCATCCATCTGCAGGAATTCCGAGGCCTGCTTGGTCGCCTGCTGCCTCTCACTCTGCTGTTGCAGAACCTCCTGGGGACGGCTTGTGGGATGGCGATGTCTGAAAGAGAAACCAACCCAGCAAAAGGGTACCCTCCAAATCCCGCACACGACCCGAAATGATTTGTTTCTCTCGAAACCGGGAGCCATTCCTGAGCACGGTCCAAAGGGAAGTACTCCGAAGTTAACGTTAAGGCTGACCGCAGATTCAACCTACCCTCCCACCAAACATCACTTTTGGAAGACAATCTTTGGACAACAGACCTGTGCACTTCCATGTTTGTTGGTGGGAAGCTAGCGGATTAAGATACAACTCTTCCGGGTTGTGTCTGAATGCGCACGCGCCACAGGGTTTCTGAAGCAAGTGCTAAGTTCATCGTGGATGAGCTCGTTCCACCGAATGAGTCCACATAAGCACATTCATCAAACTCTCCTCGAAACCAACGCATGGGCCAGAAATCAACCAGCACACGCCTGCTTGGCACACAGGGCACTCACGCAACAGGTGAAGTGTGACGTATTTTGCTCTCTCTTGCACTGTCTGGACATTCTCTTCGCATCTACCGGCCTTCCCGCTCGTGTTCAAAGCCATGAGGGAACATGTGAGTCCCAATTAAACCTCGTGAGACGAGCCTACCTAAAACCACTCACACACACACAGATACATCCAAGACATCCGACGTCCCCGCTTGGTGCCCCTGACGCCACAAAAGCCCAACAATACATAATCAATACTCGAGAGACAATGCCCAGCAGGAGGATAGCAAGGGTCGAAAAAAACATGTGGCTGATCCAGCGGTTATTGTCATGAACGACAGCAGGCCTGAGCCGTGATCAAGATTAATCTGCAAACAATCCTGTGACTCACTCACGTTCTTGAGTGGATGGGTCAGAAAGAGTCAGGACTTGTTATTTCCCGCCTATGATCTCCCCGAATAGAGGGAGGGCAAACCAAAAGCTGGCACCGTTTGCCAATGGCAGCTTGTGGCAAATCAATTTAGCCCGGACAAGGCAGGAATCGAGCCCCAGCCGTTTCTTTAAAACTATGCAAACCCGCTTTCGGGAAAAGTCCAAAAGCTACCCATCAACTGACCTGCCACTTCCACTTGAGGTTGAGTTTAGGCCCTCTGCGAGGAATTGAGCCCCTCAGCATTTGGGGTTCTGCAGCACAAAGTTGCGCAGAAAAAGGGACTCAAATCAATAATTTTCACTGTTCACCTTTCTACGGATTTTTCTGGCCGCCCACAAGATGCGCGACATAGTCACGGAGGGTCTCCTTTTGGCTGCATGTTTACCCCAAAAGCAATCACACAGGCATGCTTGGCCATGGCGCCAGGCATCTTCACTTTATAGTTGAGAAACTGCATGGTTTGAATGGGAAACTGAGGCGAAACCGGACATAAACAGGGGCCTTTGTTTTGGGAACACCCATCTGCCCCACAGCAATTCGCAACTCTCCTGCAGATGGCCCTCTGCCCACGCCAGCTTGCCCGGCTCAGGCAACTCGGGCTCCAGGAATCGGCCCTCCTCGCGAACGGATGCGCCGGGCCGGACCGACCACGGCCCCCAAAGGGTGCCATTTTGGAAAAACACGCGGACTAGACTGACACCAATTTCAACCTAAGGTGAGCGGGGTTAGACATCCACCTGCACTTGATCATTGAGAGTTAGTTCTACTGATTCGTCTACTGGCACCAGAAGCGCTCGCTCATGCGAGTCTCCTCCAACTCCGTGGAAAACAAACGTTGCTTGAGCCGCTCAATCCATCGGATTCATGCCCCAAAAGATATTGCTGCCAAGGGATTGGTTCCTGTGGTCCTTGTTAATTTGTTTGGGCACGTGTCGAAAGAAATATGGAGAAGCCCCTCCAAGAAAGCTGGTAGTCCTTTGCGGTGTTGGTTGAAACCAACCGGCGTACCCTCCACCAAGACTTTGTCCAGACTCCGACCCTCTGCAAGTTGACTTGCTGCTGGTCAAAGAAGAACACCAAGGACACAAAAGGCTTACGTGTCTATCTGCAAGTTCTATTCGCAGAATTGGGGAGGATTCGGTCGGTCCCCGTACTTCCCATCACACAAAAAACAAAGGTGAGCTACTTCCCTACAGCTTGACATGGAACCCGCTCACCCACCACTTTTAGAGGAATCTGATTCCTTTTGGGGACTCCTGTCTTGGGTTCCATGTTCACCTGAGCTAAGTCTGGCGATGCTACTTGCAGTCGCGGAAGCCACGAAGCCTGAAACCCTGGCTCTGATCCTCCAGCGTGAGCCGCTGAATTTGCCGCTCTGCCTCGTGCAGCGGCTCGAGGGCTGACGTGCCCGCCTGGAGCATCTGCAGTTGGGCTGCTCGTATTTAGATCTACCCAAACAGAAACCTGCATATATGTATATTATGTGCATGTGTGTGTATGCAGAATTATGCAGATACATTAAGTGTGACGATGTTTGTCCAAACCCCGCCCAGGTTGGGGTTGAGTGGAAGTAGATGGCACCGCTCCATCATTTTGGGTTGGACATGCCCTGAAACTTAATCCTCACCCACTTATCAAGGTTGCCCTGCCAATTAAACACCTGGTTTAGAGAGCCATGTCTTACTCACAGAAAGGGGATTGCACCATCTACGTTCACGTTGGCGTGTCCGCTTCTTAGACAGCACTTGGAGTTGGGACACAGCAGCCATTTGAACTGTGACGAAACCCAAAGCTTTAAAGGTTCTAGCCATGGCTTTCCAAAGCAAGTCACCCTGTCTACCGAAAATATAAGAGAAGGTGCGTTCAAGAGGAAGTTGATCCAGGCGCCCTCCCATGACCTCTGCTGCGGTAGTAGGAGGCTGTGTGCCCTTCTCGGAATCTCCTTTCGGCAAATGGCCCGCCGTTTGGGTTCCATCCCCTTCGTGCGACAAGCATGCATAGACTTCTCTTTAAGCCAGCTTCAGCATTACTTGTTGGTTGCCAAAAGAGGTGAGTGTTCTTTTCGGAGGTGATTTGTGGGAGGGAAACATGATACCCATAGAGAGCCCTCTTGCGCAGGCCGGAAGACTGAAATTCACTGATGATTTGGTCCTACCGACCTGTTCACAGCGAAGTTGTGCTGATAGTTCAAGATGAGAAGGGGGGGGGGGTCCTGGCAAGGGAGACCAAAACGAGAAAGAACACTACTTGGTTTGGCTTCGGCGGAAAAGTGGATTCGGCGGAATTCGCAGTGAATGAAAACCAGCAATGAGGGATTCCTTGGTAAAAGCTCAGGTGAGTTTGCCACAAACCAAGGCAAATCACCATTGCATTTGTGAACAGCAACCTCTGGCAATAGAGTGCTGGAAGCTTCTCGTCATCGGTGTCTGTCCTTATCGGTTTGCAGTGGTTCCAGCTGTACGTCTCGCACCGCCGTAGGGTGATGCTTCAAGAACAAACCTTCCAAAAGGGGCTGATAACATATATGGATGTTTCCTAAGATCAGGACCCAACAAGCCGGCAGTACATTTCTTTTATACATGCGCAACAAAAGAGGTATGTAAGGTCACAGGATTCAGGGGTCCGAAAAGACATGGTCTTTTGAGGATACCACATTTGGGGCATTTTCACATGGATACCAAAGGAGCGACCTAGCAAGGCGGACTGATCGATCCCAAGGAGCCCATGTGGCGGAAAAACAGCCTGCAAAAAGAATTGCTGCGCGCAGGCGCCCAGGTCCTTGCTGGCGGTTTTTTGATCCCTTGCGAAAGTCTCAGGGCATGGCGTGGCAAGACATGTAGAAGCTCGGCCTTTTCTACCTGAGGCCACGCATTTCCAGATTCTAGAACTTGGTCACAGGGCAAAGCACACCACACATGCATGGGAGACTTGGAGGCATTGTAGATACGTTGGGGGTCTCCCACCATGTCGTCTAACCAAAAGTAGGCTACCAACAACTGTCAGTGACTCATGTAGAACAACCCCCAACCAGTGATCCGAATGGTAGAACACAAAAGGGACTGAACATCTGGGAAGCTTTTCAGCATCAGCCCCGCTGGGTTGGGTGTTTGGGGGCAATCTTCTTTGACATCTTCTATCCATGTGCCTACGAATTGAATGGTTACAGTATCGGGGTCAACACTTGGGCAGCTGTTTTGACGACTCGACGACGACGTGGAATGCGCACCTTCATCTTGGGTTGCTTGGGGATGAAGGTTTCCCTCAGCTGTTTCCACTGAGCAAGGGGGCTGATTAATGCACCCAGCAAAGGCCTCAAAACGCAACCAAAACGACCTACATGCAAAGAACGGCACACCAATCGATTTGTTCGTGGCCAACTGAGCCCGGCAAAGGGAACGCACCCTGTTCGTGGTTGACCATTTTGAATGGGCAACCTGGCAAGAAAGGGCAACTCAGTTCTTAAAAGGACATGGAAAAAGGCGGAAACAGGTAATCACCGTTTGCAACCTTGACCAAAAACAGTTGCCAATGAGAAACAAAAAAACAAAGGTCCGATCCGGAGTTGATCCGCTTTTGAAGGGCAAAGGATCCCACAGTGGTGAATCTATGTTTAGGGGACCCACTAAAATGGATTCTGGATATGCTTTTAGTTTCCTTTAAAACCACAAATCATGGGTCCCAACTCCAGAAAACCACAAACCCACAGAGCTCTGAGTTGAACAAATCCCACGACTCCTTGCTCAGCTGGCCCAACTTGCGGCTCAAAGAGTCGTCAAGTTCCATGGCGACCGGGACATCCATCAGGAGTGGCTTTTGGGGCTCCACATGTGGGTGTGCGTGTTGGCTTGTTGAGGCTGGATGCGTTGCTTTTCTTGGGTGTTGGGTGCTTCTTGGGTCTTGAAGGGGGTCTCTGATTTCCCTCCTCACCGTGCGTTCGCGGTGGTTTAAATGAGTTGGCAAAATGAGACGCACGAAGTAGCGTTCTGCCACTGAAGGTTTTCAAAGAGTCAAAGAACAGTGCAGGATGACTCCCAGGAATGTGATATGCCCTGTGACGCTCTCATTTCTCCGTGAGGGCATGGGCTGTATTGGTAACTCGCGGTGCGTGGCATGTCAGCTATGAAGTTCAAGCCGTGCATTGAGCTGCTTGCAAGCAGGTCCGTCTTTACACCCGAGCAACGATGGGCAACCATAATCTCAAGGGGGGAGTAAAATGAAGAGGTGGTCGTGCGCGACCCGACCTCCCTGCCCTGAGCCAAAAGTTGCCAAATTCTGCAGGCTGCACAACTCTTCAGGTGCCTGACCAAAGCACACTCTGCTGTGAGCTTCTTTCCCATGTGGCTCTACCCAGGTAAAGCCCGAGAGGCTGACCAAAGGGGCCCAGACCCTCTCGAGACACTTGACAATCCCATTGAATCACCGCTTCGAAGCGAGGTCTAACTGACCTCCGATCGATGTGCCTAGCACGTTCCGGAGTGGAGCTCTTTGATTTGTTTCTTTAAACCAGGTTTGCTTTTGCCAAGTCTTTGGGGGCCGTTGAGGTCGACCCACCAGTGGTCCAAATGGCAGCGCTGTTTTGACCCTGGGGTCCGAGTCGCCAACTTCAAGGATCGCATGAGAATCCTCTCAATTTATAGCCGGCCTACCGTATGCCGCATATTCATGAACCAAATCCCATGCAGTTGTGTGGCAATCCCAAAGCAAGCTACCAGCCATTAGATCGAAACGCACATCTGCAGGTGATCACGGTTTGGCTTGGAACTTAGAATGAGAGTAACTAGCATTGATTCTTAAAGCTCAAATGTCGATTCGCTTTGGGCCCCTGAAAAGTGCAAGTGGAAAAGCTGATAAAGTGGACGTCCCCAACTAAAGCCAAACAAGCCAATGACATGCCTCCCAAAACCAACAAGGAACGTGAACAAAGAATTGAAAACCGTAAAAGTACCTGGATCTCCTTTCACCGCAGTGTCAAACATGCATTGGACCCCTTTCACCAAAGGTTCAAAGCATAAGACGGGGCCGGATATGGCTTTTCAAAAAGGATCTGGGCGCTGTTGTCACTACTATCATCATGAATCGATAGGGGCCCACCCAAAATCGACAGCCTGCGAAACTAACAGGGGCCCAACATATCCCGGTGATGCTGTCAGTTATTCACAGGGGCTCAACAAACTGTGAGGATCCTTTAGAAGGGAAATGAAACAATGGTCCAAGAACAATATATTGTTTCTGGGAAGTCTGCCAAGCAACACTGGAGACGGGTGCCACTGAACAACTACAACATCCTGCACCAGTTGGGATGCACAACGCCCTATGAATATTGGGGTAAACCACCCACCAACAGGATCCAACAGGTGTGAAGTGGATGTTCTCTCACAGTGGGGAAACCAAACGAGGCCAACCATTTGCAGAGGGTTCTACAGTTCTACCTGTAAATTTCCTCTGTTAGACAGGGGTGGACTGCATAACCAAAGCTGGCTCAGTCGGAACCACTTGAGGGCCCCACCGCGGCTGCCCGCCAAGCTGCAGGCTGCGCGGGCCTCTGACTCCAAATTCTGGGCCACCTTCATGCGACCCATTAGCTATGTAGACACTATGTAACCCATCTTAGGAATTAAGACATATTTATTGGCTAAAAGGCCAGGTGGCCAGGCTGTGTTCATAAAACCAATCCCCCCCTCCACAAAGTGTCAACCTGATCTTACCCTGGCCGGATTCCAGTCACCCTTTCTGTCATACCAGGCAGGAGATTGCCTAGAAATCAGGTTCCTTTGGAAAACGCAAATTGTTCTTGGGAGAGCACGGCTGAACAAGACGAATTGCACAGACCCGCAGAAGACTAAGCACGAATAGGGGGAAGGTCCTCCAAACACAACGCCTCTGAACAGGTTCTTTACAGATTCCCATTTAAGCTTAGAAGGATAGTCCCAACTCAATTGTCGCATGGTCCCTGCCCCGTTTCCCTTAGCATCCCATATTCAGCCTCAAAAACAACACGGTGCGGCCTCCCAGGGAAAGCCAGGGGGATCTGCAAATGCATACAGCTCGGCATGTTGAATGTCACATTTGCCAGCTGACTTCAACGATGCTGCGATAGGTCCGACGGGTGGCTGTGAGAGCTAATTTCGGATGTATCCTGCAAGGAGTCGTTTCACATGTGGGCCTTGTGGAGAGCACTGGCTGTTGCTTTGGGGAGATCAAAGCGGGTCTACACAAAATATGGGACTCTGGGCAGCGCCGCAGGCCTTGCAAGCTGCACTTGCATGTCTCGAAAAACCTGCCAGAAACAAACAAGGGACCTGAGCTATACAACAAATGCGCTTTTTTCGGCTTCCCTCCAATTAGTGTGTGGACTGGTGGTTTGGTGGTTAAAGGTTGCTTCCCATTTCCACGCTCTACAAAGGCCAGGGGTCCAATTCTCTAAACTACCAACTATGGGAAACCTGACTTAAGCTTTTTTCAGGATGGTAAAGGACAACAAACACCCTCTTGGGTTGTCAGCACTAGCCAAGTCGCCGGCCAAATGTGGGCATGGCCTTCTGGAAACCGACTTGAACACACATCAACACCAAACAGTACCCCAGAAAGCGTGATGTGTGTTTCTGAGAGGGCAAGCATGGAAATAAACACAGTGAAAATTGGCCCGCTTTTGCGTGATGCTTGAATTATTAAAAGGAACGCACCAGTGCGTGTTTGTGAAGGTACCCTTTTGACCACCAAAAGGAAAACCGCCATTTCGGGGGTGCCCCCCATTAACTTTCAAGGATCTCTCTTCGAATTGGCCAACCCCCTGGGACAATTGTTCCTGAGAACCATTGGTGAAGAGCATGGGTCAACCCTAAAATCAAGCCAAACGTTAGGATCCTGTAAGAAGGCCAAGGGTTTTGGATCGTTTCATCCCAGGCCCTGCGACCCGCACCCTGTCAGAAGCCGCCGGAGCCGCAGCGGCCACCACCTCCTTCCATGGAAGGGGATCACTCCCATTCCGATTCGAGCGATCGAACTTGGGGCCCGGGTAAAGCGAAACCGCAGAAGACCAAAGTGAAACCAACACAGGCCGTTTCGGCTTGTTGATCATCGTCTTTTCTTTTGGTACCGGCTCGGAACCATGAAGAACATAGCTGGAATAGAGGGACATTCAGGATGTGTGGTATGGATAGGCAAAGCTGCGCCGTGAAGGCAAAACTCGGCTGTATCTCTGGCGGCAATCCTTTTAGGGGGCCTTTACCAATGCAAGGCTGCCAACAAGATGCTGCGATCGTCCATGCCTTTCAATCCATGCAGCCGCTTTCTGCTGACATTCTCCAGTCGAGGGTTTGAGATGCATGGCCCTCCTGGATTTCGGATCAACTTTTGTAGCAAAGCTTTCCAGGTTCTCTAGATTAGCCTGCCAGTTTTCAAGCTCGCACGGGGTTGGCCCACCCGAATGTCAACCCCGGATTGAGATGGACCCCGGCAAATCTGTAGGGTGTAATTTCCTGAAAAGTGAACCGGATGCCATCCAAACGGGGAAGATTCCCTGGGCTTATTCGTCAACAGGCCTTCCATTTGGCACCTAGCTTCTAATCAAGGGGTTCCGAGGAAAACCAGGGTCATGACTTCTCTCCCGGACCCGTTTTTCTTGTTCATTCATACATCAATTTCTCAAAGTCAGCCTTGTGACTCAGTGAAAGGGCTTTAGCGCAGATGCCTGGGAAAAAAGAGCATCCGTTTTGGTTTGTTGACTTTGAAGGGGAACCCTTCCCAACAAAAAAGGAAACAAGGGCACCACTAGGCAACTGGGTTAGGGGAACCGATGCAAACTGTCCAAAGCCCTCGGGCTTAGTCCTCGTCCACCTGGAGCCTTTGAAGCTGCGCCAGCGCCTCAGATCGATTTCTGCGTATGGAAAAATCAAGCCTCAGACTGGGACAGAAACGGCCCCCACTATACAGCACCACATGTAGTACCAAAGGGAACATCCATGGAGACGGTTCTTGGGGGTGCAACCCCCCGTAACCCTGTACTCCATGCAATTTCCCGGGGGTGGGGGAGGGGGAGGACGGGGATAAGAAGGGGTGCGCCGTTGTAAATGCACGCCCGGGTTCATTTTGTTTGGGAGCTCAAAGCACCAGCTGCAGATGTACCTGGCTTCGGCCCTTGCTCCTCCTGGGGTGTCTTCGGTCCACAGGCTCTCTCTCTCGCTCTCTCTCTCTCTCTCTCTCTCTCTCTCTCTCTCTCTCTCTCTCTCTCTCTCTCTCTCTTTCCTCAGACATGTCTCTACCCCTAACATTGGTGCGTCATTTTTCAGTGGACCACCCAAAAAGATGGTTTTCCTTTGCTTGCCTGTTAAACCCTAAAACGAGGTACACCTCAAAAAACAACATGTTTCCTTCCAAACAAACAACACAAAGTCTTTGTTACGTTTTTTACACATTGGACATGCACTTGCAGGGGGTGCAAAAAACCGTACTAAAATCGCATTAGAAATCGTATTCAAGTCGTATTGAAATCGTATTAAAATCGCAAAAAAAAAAAACGCATTTAATACAATTTTAATACGATTTCAATAATACGCATTTAATACAATTTTAATACGATTTCAATACGATGTTAATACGATTTCCATTTGTTTACGTGTTTTTATTTAAACGAATTCCAATTTCCTGACCCCATATCGTTAAAAATATCGTAAAACCGGCGTAACAAAACCATGTTTTCCAATCATATCAAAATCGTATCTAAATCGCACAAAAAATAGCTGGGCTTCCCGTGACTTAGCCTACACCGTGGGTCACAACACAAAGATGTCACCCCTCACAATCCCGAAGTGGCTTTTAATCGTGTGGAGGTCCTTCTAACATGCAGGAGGCTGAGTCAGACTATGCTGTTGAGCCAAGCTTACTTCCCGCTGCGCAAGGCAAACTCACAAAGCTGCTCAAGCTAAATTTTGCACATACCTAGTGCGGTCTAGGTACAATTCAGTCGTGGTTTCACCCCAGGCCTAAACAACCTTTGAGCCATGGGTTGAAAGGAACACCTTGTTGAAACCCGTATTGCTCAAACAACTGCCCTAGGATTTCACTTTAAATGGGGACCCGGGGACAAGCTATGGTTGCCCAAGCAGATCTTGCCCAACTCTTGCGCCTACCTGCGCACCAAAACTGGTCGGAGCACAACCCTATGTTGGATCCTTTGCAAAGCAATCCGGTTCGCTTCCAGGTTTGTCTGGAAGGTATTGTCCACTAAGTAGCCCCTCCCAGGTGGACTTGGCCTGGGACACACCAATTATCCACTTTCAGGGTCTGTGTCATATGTCGCTGACCCTCCAATGAAGGAAGGGGGAGGGAGGGAGGGAGGGAGGTAGGGAGGGAGGGAGGGAGGGAAAAAGGGAGGGAGGGAAAAAGGGAGGGAAAAAGGGAGGGAGGGAGGGAGGGAGGGGAGGGAGGGAGGGGAGGGAGGGAGGGGAGGGGAGGGGAGGGGAGGGGAGGGAGGAGGAGGGATGGAAGAAATAAAGAAAAGGAACAACTTAATAAATGCAAAAATAAATCAATACATGAATGAATAGAGACATAAGGAAATAAAGAGATAAATAAAGACATAATGAATGAATTAATGAATGAATGAATGAAATGAATGAATGAATGAATGAATGAATGAATGAATGAATGAATGAATGAATGAATGAATGAATGAATGAATGAATGAATGAATGAATGAATGAATGAATGAATGAATGAATGAATGAATGAATGAATGAATGAATGAATGAATGAATGAATGAATGAATGAATGAATGAATGAATGAATGAATGAATGAATGAATGAATGAATGAATGAATGAATGAATGAATGAATGAATGAATGAATGAATGAATGAATGAATGAATGAATGAATGAATGAATGAATGAATGAATGAATGAATGAATGAATGAATGAATGAATGAATGAATGAATGAATGAATGAATGAATGAATGATGAATGAATGAATGAATGAATGAATGAATGAATGAATGAATGAATGAATGAATGAATGAATGAATGAATGAATGAATGAAATGAATGAATGAATGAATGAATGAATGAATGAATGAATGAATGAATGAATGAATGAATGAATGAATGAATGAATGAATGAATGAATGAATGAATGAATGAATGAATGAATGAATGAATGAATGAATGAATGAATGAATGAATGAATGAATGAATGAATGAATGAATGAATGAATGAATGAAATGAATAAATGAATGAATGAATGAATGAATGAATGAATGAATGAATGAATTAATGAACTAATGAATGACATTTTGACGAGCAAGGATGAAGACATGAATGAAAGACCTTGAATGAACGGATGAACTGGAATGAATGACGGCCTGAATGGAAGGAACCAAATTGAAGGAACAGAAAAAAAAAAACACACATAAACACATAGACACACACACAGATATGAATATATTAGATTATATTAGATTCGATCAGATCAAAACAGATCAAGAGATTAGCTGAGACTAGACTAGATAGATTGAAAGACTGATTGACTGATAAATTAGATTCATCAATACATACACTAACAAACATGCTATACATTTCGATATGACAAATTTCTGAAAATCGTAGACACTCTCCATTTTGGGGCCCAAACATTTTGTGGTGGGGGGGGGGGTTTCCTTTAAACCGACCGCCCAAAACAGTGTTCTCTGAAAACCACACCTTTCCAGATTCTGAAGCGATTTCAGCGAGGGTCCTGAAGAGGATGCTGAAAGCCGCCCCCCAACCTTGTTGGGGCCGCGGCCAGGCGCACCTCTGGCGCCTTCATGCCCGGGTTCGCTGGCAATCCCCGCTGTCGCGCCTCCTGTCGAAGTCGAGTCGAGTCGAGTGGGGGAAGGGGGTTCGGGTGGGGAGTTTTGGGGTACAACGGGTCTTCGGTAGGTAGTGAAGAACCGTTTACCTGTGTTGGCATATTCTTACGTTTTTTACCTCACTAAATGGGTTGGAATCCCTCCTGGCGCAACTTTTTAGACCATCTCAACCTCCGCTGGGTTTCCCTAAGAGGAAAAGGTCCTCGGTTGGGCTCACTGTTGATGGCCTCCACCCCAGGGGTTGCCAGACATGTGTTGCTTGCTTAGATGGCCACCCCCTGTCCAAGAACACCATGCGAATTTGCTCAAGGCTCGGCACCCTGTTGAGTTGGTAAAAACGGAAGCACCGAAGCCAGTCTACCAATTTTGATGCATCCATACTGTGGTGTGGAAAAGTCGAAGATGCTCGTTAACCTGCACTTACTAGATTGCACGAAGCATTCCTTCTCTGTATGGGTCGAGTATGGGGGGATATGGGGGGGACATGGTTACTGAAACTCCCACATAAAAAGCCTTAGCCTTTACTTTTAAAAGGGTCCAAGCTCTTCCCAGCCCAAAGGGTAAATCCATTTTGTAAGCGGTCCGCAAACCAACAAGACTGAATTCGCACCGAAAAGATGTTACGTCAAAAAGCTGCGAAGTTGCATCCTTCGCAATGCTGAGCACTGCGAGGTCAGGCAAGGGCCGTGTGAAGGTCGAGTCAGGTCTGGATGTTGGCCCAGCCTCGTCGCAAGTGTCCCGCCACTCAGACAGCATTTTGCTCGAGAGGTTCTGCGTGTGGCTGCTTCCATGGCAACCTCGTCGGTGTGAAACACGCCCACGTAGTGCATCCGCTACGCAAGGCTTGTTTCTGCGCCCATGGCAGGCTTTTGAAACTGCAGAGCTCCATTCTTGGAACCTTGTCTCGCTGGTTCCAGCCAGGCGACAAAAAAGCAAAACCACGTGGGAAAATGCTGCATCAAGACGCGGCCATGGTTTGGTTGTAAACGGCGGGAAGGTTGTAGCTGTCGTTGTTTGTTTGTTGGTTGGTGGGTTGTTTGGTTTGTTTGTTTGTGGGTTGGTTGGTTGTGTTTTAGTATTGCCTAGTTTAAATTTAGTATTGCCAGGACTTACTTATAGATTTCCCAGCACTTGGTTCAGGACATTCAAGAAGACCCCCAAACTGTCATGTTAAACAATATCACTGGCTCCCGTGGGCACCCCCTTTGTGTGGCTGATTGGGAATTAAAAAAGAAATTCAGACTAGACAATACTAAACCAAGTACTGGGAATCGAAAAGTAAGTCCTGGCAAAACGAGAAATAGACTAGGCAAAACTAAACTAAGTTCTGGCAATCCAACAGGAAGTGCTGGCAATACTAAACTAAGCATTGGCAATGCTAAAGCAATACTTAACTGTAGAGGGGTGGGGCCACATTAAACAAGGTTCAACATTAATTGTGAGGCATCTCTTTTTGGGATCGGATCCTCCACCCAAACCAGGAAGAACGGATGGTACCGACTAACCTCATGCAGAGCCTCCTCCTGCAAATAGTGAGCGAAGAGGCTGCGAACCTGAGGTGGATCTGTTCCGCGGACCTCCGCCTTTGCTTCCACTTTGGGGCATCCCCTCATCCAATCAAAGGGCCTTCGCAAGGGGGCATTGGTTTCGTCGCTATCTGTTGCCCACAGTCGCCTAACCAACAAAACGCCCACTTGCCAGCCAAACTTTTAAACCTTCAGCCTTTGCACTTATCACCATGCGGTACAACAAGCCTCCCCGTGAGGAAGGTTCCTGGCTTAGAGTCTTAGAGAGTCCCTAATTCAGGTTCACCTCGCAGGGCCGCTGGCAGTACCTAGCTCTCGGCCATGCACGAACAGCTTGCTCGGCACTCACAAGCAAACGAGAGTGCGTGTGCGTGTGTTTGCTTTCCTCTCTCTCTTTCTCTCGCTCCGCTTTCCCTTCCCCATTCGCCCCGTCCCTCTTCCATGCGCAATTGAACAAGTACCTATAACAATAAGGGTCGTGTGTTGCATGCTGTTTGGCTTGGAGCGGGAAAACACGTCATGCTGAAGGACAACTTTTTTTCTCTAGCATTCCCAGGATGCAAAAACTAAACTCGGTCCCTACGAGTAAACATGGTTCCCCAAAATCATGCCTACGATCAGGAAGTTATACTTCGCCTGAAGCTTAAGCAAGTGAGCTAGCCGTGAAGTTGCGCTGTTGTCATTGCCGTCGCCGCTGCAAAAACAAAGGGGGTGCCCCTCCGAGCAAAGTTTGTTCCTGTGCCATTGTGTGCGTGAACAAGTGCCTTTATTGCTTGAAGCACCGTGATGTTGGTGATGAACAATTCTGCCAAAGCAAGATTGTTGTCCACATCAGCGCCACCATTCTGGAGGCGAATGCCATCAACACCAACACCCCACTGAAAGAAAAAAAGGGCCTTCACCATGTCAATGCTGTAATCTGGATTGACCAGGAACTTGAACTCTGGCGGTTGCCACGTCTTCTGGATTTTCAGATTCAAGGCGTCCTCATCCTGGGTGTCGTCTGGCAAAAGGACACCGCCGAATCTGTCTTCGTCTCGCTCCTTGCCCTCGCCGTCCCTGTCACCACCACAACCCCCTCCACTGCCAGAAGACAAAGGCTTTGACAAAGCGCTATTTAGGGGCTGGGGATCTAGGTCCTTGCACTTCCAACCCAAACATCGCACCTCTGATCCCAATCCTCCCCTTAACCTCCCCTCCCTGGATTCCTACAAGCATCAGGATCTTGTGGGGAAACAAGGGCTACAGGCCTCAAACCCCAAGCCCTAAACTGATTTCGCGGAAACCAGGGTTTAAACAAGCTTCCCAACATGGTGGCTTGGTTGTTCAGGAGGTGGTTTCCCAACCCCCTGGTTCTTGTAGAGGGTAGATGGGAACCCCTCCTTAATCCAAACTTGACGTTGGAAGGGGAGCAACAAAAATAATAATAATAGCAGTGAAGCGGGGATTTCCCACTAAACCACAATAAGCAACAATGTTAAGTGTCTCCCAACAACAACCACCAATTCCGAACAACCTGAGTTCAGGGAGCCGGGCCTTGGATTTCTTTTTCCGGACAAAAAATCACCTGGGCGCCGGCGTGGCCCAGCAGCGCCGGCGCGGCGACGCCTCACATTGCGCGATTCGGGGGGTGCCTCGTCTTTTGAGTTGCTCCGTGTTGTTCGGGGAGCGTTCTGTTTTTGGCGGGGGGAGGGGGGTGGGGTTCAAGGGGAATTAAAGGAAACTCCAAATTTCCAGTCTGGGGGTATCGGCAACAACGAGCAACTTCCAGGAAAGGTGGAGCTTCAAAACTGAACTAGTCATCGAGGACTTTTTTAGTTGGGACCTCAAAGGACAAGCTAAATTCCCCTTTCAAGACATGTATGACCCCCAAGCCCTCTGGGTTGTAGAACAACTCCTTTGCGGCGACCCTTTGTTTGATTTTGATGGTGTGACTGCCTGCTGATAAGCGCACTCAGGGCCCACCACCTCTGCGTCAACCGACACCAGCTGCTGAACAATGAATCCTTTAGCCAAATGTGAAGAGCAAAGCGCGAAAGGAACCTGCATCAAGGGCGGAATCCATATCTTTTGGCCCAAGCGGAAAAGGGATAAAGGTGGGCGGAACGCACAATCATGCACCGAAGTGGATCAACATCTGCAATGTGTCCTCCTATACCTGGCGGTGGCCAGAATCGGGACGCTTGGACGTAGCATGAGACAAACTGCCTGGGACAACGGGGCATAACACCACTATATAACTTTATTTTTGATTACCACTGTATAAAGGGTGGATCTCCAGTACTCCTTCAAAGTAGTGCTTTTGCGGGGGGGGGGGGGGGTTGTGGGCACCCTCTCAGAGTGTTGAGACTTGAGACATGCTCGCGTCGCCCTTCGTGATAAACTCAAGCACACAACCACATTTTGCTGCAACGTTGATATCACTTTCGAAACCTGAAGCCAAGCATTTTGGTACATGGATGACCTTGGCCTCAGTTGCAACCGGCACACTGTTTGTTGCACGGACATTTTTTGCAGGACGCCTGCACAAAAGCTTTCAAACAAATGCTTCTATACTGGGTTGCCTTCAAAGGACCCTCAAAGGGCGAACTAACTTCTTTGCTGTATTCAACACTTCCTAGGGATTGTTTCCTTTATTCGGCCAAGCGTGTTTAAGCATTCTGCTCGGGATCCCCGAAATGGATTTGGAGTAACAAGAAATGGAGCTGTGAGTGTCTCAAACCTGCTTTTGCACTGCTGTTGCCTGAAAGCAAGGCCAAAATTCACCTCGCTCAGGCGTCCCAGATTTGAGAACACACCCATCTGAGTGATGCAAGAAGGGAGTGGCTTGCACCTGCAACTTGGGAATTGGTCACTGGAAAAAGGCCAAATATCTCGCTGTTTGCTGGTAAGGAAAAAACAAAGCAGCCCACCACTCACTTGCCCGAAGGACCTAGAAATAACAGCTTAACCTTTCGGGGTAAAACGTGGACCAAAAAGGCGAAGCCAAAAGTTTCAAAGGTGGGTTTTGAACAACTAAGCAAACGGACTACTTGCAACAGGTGCCAGCCTAGCAGTGCTGAGCGGCAGGGGATCGGCACCGCCTCAGTATTTTTGAGTCGGGGCCTCACCGGAAGGAGTGGGTTTATGATGGCTTTGATTTAGGATGGGTAAAAGTGGGTAGGGTGGATTGTTTAGGTGCTGGATGTGTGTAGAGTTGCTTTAGGGCCTATGGGGTACCTTGAGTTGCTACTCAGCTAAGAAGTAAAGATTGGGGGACTGGGGTCATGACGTCTATGTTTAAAGGTATTCTTTGATGCCAACTTGAGCTGTGGATCCAGCAACTCAAAGCAAGCCGTAGGTTTGCCTAGTGGATGCATTCCCTCACTCTCCAAAAGCCAGCCAGCAAGAATATTTTAGCCATGCTCAATGAGGTGTTCTGGAAGTCAAACATGAGGAGCCCTCCACTTCTTCTTCCAGGGCAGGCACGGTTGGTTCAACTATTGCAAGCCAACTATCCATGGCAAGTCATGGGAGTTGCAACTTGGTGTGGACAAGAACGCATCTTCCTTTGCCACGGCGCTTTTTTGGTTCCTTCTCCCACGCCACGATTTGTTGGCTAAAAGCTGTCTTGCATGTGTGTAGGAGGCCTAAACCGGTAAAGTACGCTTGGCTTGGCTGGCTGTGGCTTTCTGGTGCTTGCCAAGCTAAGGGCCTCTTCAGTGGATCCGTAGGTAGAAGTGGAGAACCAGGACCCTCCTGCAATACCGCGGTGCGGTTGATTTACATTCAGCGGATCCACCGTATGTTCGACTTGCTCAAGATCATTTTACATGGCTCGCATGGCTCTCCTGGAGGTTTAACCGCACGCTTGGGCGGTTTTGGGTGGGTGCGGTGGTTCTGTTTGGGTGGGTGGAGCTGTGGGGATCTCTCCCTTCAAGGCATCGAAGACTTCCTTCGCCCTTGTCGCACCCTTGTCGCACCCTTGTCGCACCCTTGTCGCACCCTTGTCGCACCCTTGTCGCACCCTTGTCGCACCCTTGTCGCACCATTGCACCATTTGAATTGGAGGGGCGCCCCCTTTGGCCGTAAATGAAAGCCAACAGCTAGCCCTTTTCAACGAGTGTCAGGACACATCCACTCTTTGAACAGGTCCCACCTACCTTAGGACCCAATCAAACCAGGACTGCGCTATGGGTCTGGCAGCCGGCGTGGCGCCCGCGGCGGTTGCCGACATGACCTTGAAACGGTGCACGCCAGCAATGCCACGAAAGGCGTCAGTTCCTTCAAGGATTCGCCAAAAAACCGCCTTCACAAAAGACTTGGACCCTAAAAAACACAGCTGGAAAAGATGATCTTCATGACTTGCCTCAATACGTCCTTCAAGGTCCTTTGTGGAAATGACAGGAATGGTACCGGATTCAACCATTCATCAGACCGTCATTTGTGTGGAGGCATCTCTTGTTTGGGACTTCAGGGCACCCTGCTGGGGTAACATGGCTTGCAAAAAAACGTGTAGAGTTTAGGGGGCCATGCCTACCAAGGTGTGCTTCTATTTAAGAAAACAAGGTATCGCCGCCGTCATCTGGCCTGTCCCACAACAGGGCCCATCACTGATACACATGGGTCAGCTGATTTAGAGGATGCAAATGCTTGTAGGGCAAATGGCTTTTGGATGCATCCCCCTGCAAAAAGGGTCCTCAAGCTTTCTTGAGACTGGCATATCTGCTTCACGGAATGATCTGCATCCCACGCATCCACTTGGACTGCAACATTACCTTACCAAACTGCAATATCACCTGAAGGCAGCCCTGCGCCATTTCAAACTTGGCAACACATTTCTATATATACAATGGCCACAATTCGTGGGGACCCTAAAGAGGGTACCAACTCCAGAACAAACAAGGCATACGTACTTACGGTGGAAGACTACATTGAGTCCAAACATTTGAACACCAAACAGACAGTTTGGACCTGCCGCCGCCCCACCCCAATGGATCTGAATAAGAAACAACAAACAAGCCAAACCAAAACCAACTAAGGGAGTGAATGGTAGATATACTTCTGCCTAGTGCTTGTATGCATAACCCACATTTACTTGTGTCAGTGACGCCATTAACAAAACAAACCCTTGCATTTTGGTTTTCCAGGGGGATACCAGGGATGCAGTCCAATGAAGCATTTTGTCCATCCCCCAAAATCTGACTAAGCCAAACCCCCTGAAAAGAGCTCAACCTTCTCCAACTTGCCTCTTGAGTCCCACTTGGCTTTTGGCTCCAAAAAGCTTGGGGGCCCTCCCTTACACAAAAAGAACCGCCAGGCGACGCTCAGCTTGCCCTCGGGCATCTCATCCACCTGGACCTGGCCAAGCTGTGTACTGTGCCACATGTCTCCTCACCTAAGTGATGTTCCAGAGTTCCTTAACATTTGTTTAATCTCATCCCCCAAGGAAACTCACCTTTTCTGATCTTAAAGGTCAATCAGCTGAAAGTTGAAAAATGGCAGATCTGTCATTGACAGATTTCTGTGGGTGATTGTTCTAGTTCACCGTGGTTCATTGTTTCTGAGGTGACAACGGGTGTACAGCATTGTACAGCTAATTTGAGAACCTGAGAAAAGGGACCGCAAAGGACCCTCATTGGGGGTGCTCCAATGACCTTGTCACAGATTTGGCCCCTGGAAGGGGAAAACAAAAGGACCCAATTCCAAGTGTTTCCCCCTCGTGCTTTGGCTTTGGAGGTTTGGAGCAAACCGCTTCCATCAGGCCGCAAACAACAAATATTGCGAGCCCGAGATGTCATTTGCCCAAATTCAAACATGGATGGTAGGGGCTCTTCTGTTCCGACCCCGGCAATTTGCGTGGGGAATTCGGTTCAACACCAAAAAAAACTTAAGGGTAAGCCAGCTTAATGCGCATGCTGAAAGGGGTTTGGGGTCATCTAAGCAGAAATGAGTCTTGGCCGCCAAGAGGAAAGGGCTTGAACTGCTTTCCGGGAAAAACTTAACTATGAAACCGCCTCTTCTGTACGAGCAAAATGCGTTGTGTTGGAGCCCAAATTGTGCTCGTATTTTGGCAGATTGGGTTTGCGTTTGCGGCAATTGCGAGTCTTCACAAAGAAAGCAGTGATCTGCAACAAATCCTGCATGGGCACATTTTTTAGGGTTTTAGCCACACACTACATAATGCGGAGCAGAACGTGTTTTTTCTTAGTAGGCGTTTCTCAGAGGCCCCAGGTTCCCCGTGAACCAACTCCGAACAAGCTCCGAACGAACAAACTCCGAACGAACTCCGAACGAACTCCGAACAAACTCCGAACGAACTCCGAACGAACTCCGAACGAACTCCGAACGAACTCCGAACGAACTCCGAAAAAACTCCGGACAAACTCCGAACAAACTCCGAACGAACTCCGGGCGAACTCGGAACAAACTCCGAACAAGCGAACAAGCTCCGAGCGAACTTGGGCATTGTTCCCGAGCCAACTCCGAACACACTTTGGCCATAAGTATGTTTTTGAGCCCAAGTATTTTGGTGGCCAAGCTGTTCTTTTTGCTTTGTCGGGCTTACCAAAAGAGGCCAAGTGATTACAGGGGCCGGTTTCAACAAGTGGCCTGGGAAGGTGTCTTTTGAGGCAAACAAACATGTTCTCAGGCCACTTGTTGAAAATAGTTGTTTTGGTCACTTGATTTTCCTGTTATGTATGTTTCGGGCTGGATTTACTTCCCAGACAAGCGCCAAACAAACTTTGGCCATATTTTTCTGTGGTGGAGCTGATTCTTGTGTTTCGGCCTTAAGTTTCAGTTTTTCGGCTTTGTTTTGTTTTATTGCTCGTTTTTTTTCAGGCTGTGATTGTTGCTTATTATTTTTTTCGGGGCTTAATTCTTGCCCTGGACGAACTCCGAACGAACTCCGAACGAACTTTGGCCTTAAGTTTTTTTTGGAGCTTATTTGTTTTCGGTGTTGAACTTTTTGGGTTTTGGTCGTACAAAAACACTGGAATTACAGCTTGTTGATGCGTTGTTCGTACAAATTTAGTGTTACCAGGGCAAAAAAAACATTGAAACATGCTTAATCCAGGCTTTTCATGCAAGAAAACAGCTATTTCATACGACCAAAATCGGGCAAGCCATTACACAAATCGGGCAAACCCTTAAGTTCAACACCGGTGTTGAACTTAAGCTTTATTTTTTTAATATTTTTTCCCCGGATTAAGCCTTGATCAAAAAGATTAAGCTTTGTTTCAGCTTCAACAGCGAGCCTCAGCGTCAACCAAGCTGCGTGATCACCCCGGTAGCGAGTTTAGCCCTCCGCAGCTCTGAAGTCCTACAAATCCGGCCCTGAACGCCTTCCCAGGCCACTTGTTGAAACTGGCCCCTGTAATCACTTGGCCTCTTTTGGTAAGCCCGAAAAAAGGCAACCAAAACAGTTTGACCACCAAAATACTTAGGCTCAAAAACATGCTTATGGCCAAAGTGTGTTCGGAGTTGGCTCGGGGGTTTGTTCGGAAATCAACCAATGTCAAAGCTTGCTCGGAGCTTGTTCGCTTGTTCGGAGTTTGTTCCGAGCTCGCCCGGAGTTCGTGCGGAGTTCGTTCGGAGTTTTGTCCGGAGTTTGCTCGGAGTTTGTTCGGAGTTCATTCGGAGTTCGGAGTTCGCTCGGAAGTTGTTCGGAAGTTGTTCGGAGTTGGTTCACGAGGAACCTGGGGCCTCTGAGAAACGCCTACGCAGAAAACACGTTCTGCTCCGTATTATGTAGTGCGTGGCCAGAACCCAAAAAATGTGCCCATGCAGGATTTGTTGCAGATCACTGCTTTCTTTGTGAAAACTCGCAATTGCCGCAAGCGCAAGCCCAATCTGCCAAAATACGAGCAGAATTTGGGATCCAACACAACGCATTTTGCTCGTACAGAAGAGGCGGTTTCATAGTTAAGTTTTTCCCGAAAAGCAGTTCAAGCCCTTTCCTCTTGGCGGCCAAGACTCATTTCTGTTTAGATGACCCCAAACCCCTTTCAGCAGGCGCGTCAAGCTGTGATACCCCCGCAGAAACGGCGCGGTCCCCTAAAAAGCAAGCAAATTGATTCTTGTTTCGAGGAAACTGGCATCAATAGTCTACTTTGAGATTTGCTGCAAAATCTGGGCTTGTCTTTTTTTGGTTTTGGCAAACCCTTAAGTTTGAGTAAAAACCCTTATTCTTTTTTAGGACCTTAAAACACCCAAATCCCGAGCGAACTGACCTGACCCATGAAATTTGGCAGTGACCCCGGCAAAAAATATCGCATTTGCTAGTTAAACGGGAGAATCAAGGAAAACAACAACGGGCAAAGGGCCAACAAATCCTTTGCACGTTACACCAAGGTAAATGTAGACGGCACAGTTTTTCCTTGATGTGGAAAAGCGACGTGGATGGATAAAATTGAAAAAGGTTGGAATTGTGCCATCTACTTTCATCCAACCGTACCGAGCCTCGCCCCGACGTTGCCATGGAACCAGGGGAATGCTCCCTTTGAGATGCTCCAAACCACCCACATCGCCTCACTGGCACAAAGCGCGAAGAAGTGCCTGCCAAGGGAACAGCCGCTGCCCCCCCCCCGCCTCGATGCGGATTCCAAGCACGACTTGCGTAGAGAAACAAAAGTCTGAATGCTGGCTTTATAGATTCTGGAATCAGGTTGACTGCATGTGTTTGTTCGATCCAATAGCCTTAGCTTGTCTTCAGAATTCACGAAGAGAACATGAAATGCCTTTGTTGCAGAGCATCCGCTCTCCGGCAGACACAAATTCATGGCAAAGGAAAGACAAGCAATTTCAGTAAGGTGAGAAAACATTTGAAAACAAGCCAAGACACAACTGTCTCATTTTGGACGGTGTCCTGTGATTGTTCGGTGGGTGAGGTGTCATCCAACCTGGATTGCAAAAAATGGCCCCGAATTGGCAGAATATCCATGTATATAAGCAAATATGCCTATCTATGTCCATGTGTGCACACATGCAAGTGTATCATGATAGACGTGCACGCCCTGACTTCCACACAGGACCCTCTGGTTTTCTTGGGGGGAGTCAGGGTGGAGCAACTCAGTCGCTGTGGGCAATTTACGGGAGGACATAGGCACGAATGCGTTTCTTCTCTTCCGAGGAAACCCTGCGGCTGGCTTTCTCTTTGAAACCACCCCCCCAAAGGGTACCATCAAAAAATCACATCCCCATGATCATCTTTGCGCTGAACAATGCGATGTCCAACACATCTGCAGGAGCTTCCAGCACGTGTCCAGGCGTTTGCTGAAGCGCCGCAAGTATGGTCAATATGTGCCTTTCTCCCACAGAACATCACCCTGACCGAATAAAATATAGCCCTCCTGCATTGAGAGCGCGAGGGGTATTTGAACAGGCAGCAATTTGAAGACACCCAGGTGCACACCAGGATCCAACGACGTGAAACATTGGGAGTGTTCCCATGGGCCCATTTGCCACCAAGACACGTCTATGCTGACGTGGGGAACTTCCTGTGCATATGCTGGTTTCCTTGCTTGATCCTCTAAAAAGAAAACAACAGAAAGAACAGTGATTTCAACCATTGCCAGAAGCCACGTTGGTGTGACATGCAGGGGTCCTGGTTTCCTTCAAGACACGTGTCAAGCATTCAACTCATCGTTCTGCGCTTCCTTGGGGCTCTTGCGGCAGAAGCAAATGCCAAACTTGACGGAAGACTCCCGCGGAAAAGTGGTTCGAAGGCCCCAGTGGTTGAGGGCACCCCACCATGGAAGCTGAGGGTCAGAACGCCCTCCCAGCTCAATGGGGGTAGGAACCGAAAGTTGGTTGTCAAACACAAGACCATTTTGGACTTCCTTTTTAGGCGACATGACATCAGGGTTTTCAAAGTGATCGTCTTCTATTTGTCTGGCAGAACTTCAGCAGAACTGGATCTGCAGGACACCTGTAAAGTCATTCTAAATTTCAGGGAAACAATTCGACCGTACAGCCCCCACAATCATTCACTTGCCGGGAGCAGAAATCAAAGGTTGCCACCTTTTGGCAGGATTGCAGCCGGTGATTGAAATACTGACATTTGCCAACAAATGGGTGCATCTCTTTTTTCACGGTACCCCAGGTTTGTGGTGTTAAAGGGAGACCCAAGTAGCAAGGAAAGGGGAAACTGACAACTTGACAGGTCGCCAAGTGAGAAGCCCATCGAACTTGCATCGGAACACGCACATCACTCCCTCTCGCCCGGCCTTAAGCTTAAGGACCCCATGCCGGGCTGGCCTTAGCCGGTTCCGGTGATGCACCAGAAAAAGGCTAATCCTGTGGGACTGGACGGACCAAATCCCCCAAATGCTTGCCTCCAGTATTCACCGGTTTCATCCGTCCCTGGTCCGAATGGATCTTGCCCATCCACTTGACTAGAAAGGACCGGGAAAACTACCTTGATCGTCCAAGAATCCTCCCAAGGCTACTATGTTTATGGGAGGGAGCATTGAAGGGGCTGGAAAGGGCCTCACAGATTTCCGTTTGGAGGTCACGCAGCGCCTTTACCGAACCCCCACCCCTCATCCCGGCGCCCTTTTGGATTCCATGTCAATTTGCAGGGCAGTAACCTTTGGGGGTCATCAAACATAGGCCCGACCATCTCCTACAGGAAGCTGCTTATTGTGTGGGCATGTGAAATAGGCTCACTGGATCTTGCCCCCTCTGAACCAATCCCAATCTTTGGCTTAGGTCCCGTGAAGACCCGTTGCCACCATACAGTTCGATGTTGACATCCGTCTGTTTGATTCTTGGCCTGGCGCTTTTCAGCACAAAAAAAAACGGGTAAACCCTGCTTTCATAATCTTGTGACGCCCATTGCTTCGTTGTGTTTGCCCCATCCCCCCTGCCCCCAAGTAAGACCCAATTGAAGTCTTTCTGAGAGCTTCCAGAAAAGAAGGGGGTTATCAAGGAGCGCGATATCCACATTGATGTTGAGGCGCAACCTCCATTTCCGATCTGGACAGTGTGCCCCGTGCCATGTCCTTTTCTCCGGGTGTCAAATTGGATCTGGAACAAACAGGAAAGTACCCGGCATAGCGAATGATACAGCAACAGGGTTGCCGCGAAGACCTGGCGAGGTAGACCCTTGGTCTTTTGGTGAAGGGAAGCCAAAAGCAAACAAACTGAATTTCTACCCTTGTGTGATGATCTTCTTATTTCAGACCCTACTCACAGACCCCAAATGGACCTACCCCACCCATGGGCCATCTGTATGGGTGGCTTTTGGTGTAGTGCTGGATGGCCCTACCCCATGTGTCCCATTTGCCCTTGATTTAGGAGTGGGCTAAGTACGTTAGATCTTACGCAGCAGCCCGCTCCGCAACTTTTTGGCGCAACGCTTCGTCCAGCTCGGTGTCCAAACACTGCAGCGAACCCCTCGCAGTGTTGTCTCACGACCGAGAAAGGGGCGCTTGAGAACAACCACACAAACCAGCAAGACAGGCTCCTCACAAGAAAAAATCCAAAGGATACATATTGCATTTGAATGCGTGAAACGCGATTCTCCCCCTTCTCAGTGTTCCCTCAAACCCCTTGCTTCCCCACAGCGCAATGCGCCCGCATGCGCCCATCGCGGCGTCCACTTCTACTCGTCGATCTTCGGCGCCAGGTAAAACCTTCAGCTCTGACAAAACGACTTTGCCAAATGACCATTGACTTTTGCTTCTACCAACATAGTGAAAAAGGTTTACATAAGCGTTACCATAGAGTGCACAACCTACTAAAGTGGCCAACAAGATGTTCAGCGCTGCTCAAATGAGTCAAAGGGCTGAGTAAGGATTCGTCCATTCAAAAACGGGGGCTAGGTGCAAGCCAGGAGCCCCAGTAATCGGAGCCAAACCCGGCGCGGAAAACATAGAAGGGTTGTATAGGCAAATCACTAGAGAATGGGTGTATGAACGAAACACCTCATTTCTCTTGGTTGCGAGTTGCTTATTCAGTGATGTGTATCAGGACTGCGCAAAGACAGCACCCGTGCGGTACACCACAGATTCGGCTTGCTTGCTTCGTTTTTGTTTTTCTCTGTTCATTCGTGCGGGACAGCAAGCAACAACCTGGATACCCAATGGCGAAACAAAGAAACATCTCTCTTCTAAAGGTATCACACATATGGGTTGCTCCTCAACTGCGGCAGCTTGAATTTCACGAAAGATGGGACGAGGGACCCCGGTAGACACCTCGACTCAGGCTCCAAACAGGGCCCCACAAGTAAGTGTCCAGCCGGAGCAAGCCGCACTCGAACCTTGAGTTTAAAGCCTCAAGGCCCAAAGCCATGGCAAGGAGTCACAAGTTGACCTTTTTCTCCGGGACAACTCCTGGCTCGCGGCCGGTGGAGCAAAGGCTGCAAGGGGGCTGTCCCCAATTCTAAGCTTGTGATAACTCAAGTGAAAGAAAGGTTCAATTTCTGGGGCCCGGAAACAAAATCCGTTTGCAACACGGGATATGTATCGCTGGAGTCTTCGCAGCTTCCCTTGAAAACCAAAGAAAAGCCATTAAATCACCCAAGACACAAACAAACGCACGCATGGGTGTGTCTTTTTTTCGAGGGTACCCTGTTGGTGTGTGGTATGTTTTCAGGAAACCCAGAGGACACGAATCCCGTTTTGGGGTGCTACAAAAGACACGAAAGGTGCTCCGTGACTTGGGCCCAGGGGCTGCATGTGGCCCTTGTCCGCGCTCTCCAGGGAGTACTTCACCAGCAATGGCGCGTCTGGGCCGAGCCCCAGCTCCACAGAGCCGCACAGCTTCTCCGCCTGGCCGTTGCCACGGCCCCGAAAAGGCGGAAGGAGTTGACCCCAGAAGGGAACCCTTTCCCTACCCTCGAAAAGGGTGGGTTGGAGCCGGTGGTTTTGCAGGGGTGGAAAACCCAATTTCCCTCTACAATAAGAAGCTCGAATTTCCAAACTAATGCAAACCAACTATAGCAATATAAGCTATGATATAAGAGTTGCCTGACTTTCTTGGTGGGATGCTCGGCTGCTCTGCTAGCTGCTTTATCTGCATAAAACAGGGGCAGGCGCCGCATTCTGCTTTGGGGGTTGATCTGCGGAGAACTTAAACAAAAAAGGCTTGCCCATGTTGTGCCAATCCAAATGGATCATGCTATTTGTATGGTGTGTTTTTTTGTGCGCCTTTTTTTAGGGTTGTCGAACAAAACAGATGAACGACGATACCATCTCTGGGCACGGGGGTCCATGCCAGGGACATCTTCTTTCTGTTTCTTTCTCGGAGCCTGCATGAACGTCTTTCCCCACCCACGAACTTCGCCAATGATGGGCTTTCTGATCAGCCTTCAAGTTGGTGACTTTCGTGGGGGCAGGGTCCAACACCCCCCCCTGCACAGGAACTCAGCATCCCTCAAACAGGAAGCTAAGATAGGCGGTGTTCCGAGGGTAGTTTCCCCTAAACAAGAAGAATTGGGCCTAGGGAAACCCACAAACCAATCGAAAACACAAATTAAGAGGTGATAAGATAAACGCAAACTGCGGGGGGGGAAACAAAAACAAAAAACAACAATGGGCAACTTTGGATGATTCGTCATTGCCACTCAAGTCTCAAGCCTCCAATGACTCAAATGACCTCTGAATAAACCGTCCATTCCGTACGAGAGCCCTTGTTGCATTGCCTCACAAGTTCCAAAATAGTCAGAAACAAGGCTGAGATCCATGTAATTCTAACCTTGCCCCCTTGGGGCCTGAAAAACACAGCAACACCTATTGGAGATTTGGGGCATCAAGTTTGAAACTCCCCAACCCGGGGGCCAAATGGAGGCTGGAAACATGAAAAACTCACCGCCAACTTTTGGTTCTCGGGAACATGAAATCAGGAATTGACCCTCCCTCCAACAATGGAAGCTGATCGGAAGCTGCAATACTACTTTCCTTTCAGGGAACATCTATGCACTCCCATCAGGATTCCATTAATACATCTCAACACCAAACAACTTGCAAGCGGGTCCTCGAACAACGGGACACGGAAATTCGAAGCCACACTTTTGGGTCCGAGGGAACCCACCACAACGCCATCTTATCCGCCTTGGCAAAGTTCACCAAGTAGCGCAGCGCGAAGGTGGCGGACACGGGCTCGTGCACAGTCAGACTCACCGTCTCCTTACGCGGAGGGAATGAATTTGGGGCTAAATAGGTCCCCTCCCACTAAAAGCATGTTGAGCCTCAGATCTGGGCAAGTGAACTATGGAGGAAACTCTGTCTTGAACCCTGGAGCGCCCAAACAGATTTATCTTTCAAGCGGCAATACCATGTAACAGCCCTCGAAAAGTGCATAACTCTCAACAAGGACCAGGTACCCTAAGGACCCTTCCGACACCCACCGGTGATCGCTCCTCAGGCTTGTCTCCCTGCCGCGGCTTGAGCACCACGTTGCCACTGCCCAGGTCCCCTTGCACCATGAACTTCAGACCTTCCTGCGGGAGGGCCCAAATTCACATACAGTTTTGGTTCAGCTTCGGGGCCAAGGGGGCGGGCGTTGGCTTGGTGCCCGGAAAACAATTAATTAGTTTTGGCGTTTTAACGTAGTCCTCCCACGGGCTGTATTTGGGGATTGTGTGTTGAACATCAATTGAACGCACGCACAAGTGCACATGCACACACACTAAAAATGTCCGGGGAGAGGTGTGCTGGCTTTATGACCTCCTTCGAAAGCAAACAAAGGCGGCCTGGTTGAGGAAGGCCTGAACAGGGTGACCAGAACTTGGTGCCCAAACGGTTCAAGCACGGTCATAGGTCATGTGTTCGTGGATGTGGGCCCTTTTTGTCGACTCCCAAAAAAACATCACTCCTTAAATTGCAAAGCGAGCCTCTGGGAGTAGAATCTGCATCCTATCTGAGATGGGCATTTAGCATCGGGTGACTTCCCCCTGCCCGTTTGTTCATTGAGGAAGGTATAATCCCATAGCTTCCCTGAGGCCCCCAATCCAAGAGCAATTGGTACATGTGACTCGGGAACCCTTTTGAACCTCGAGTCACAAAGCATCTTTAGACGAGTGAGCGGCGCACAAAACCAATTGACTTTGGGTTCTACTAAGATGGTCAAAACAGTTTTCTGTTGGACTTGCTATAAACCCAAGTAAACCAGGTCAGGTAGTGGAAGCACCTACTAAAATGGGCAACAGGGGTTTTGGGCGCTGCTCAAGTGACTCTCTTCTTGGTGCTCCTTGCTGGCGCTGATCTGAATCGTCTCTCCAAACTCCTTCCTCCGAGCAAACAGCCAGTGGCGGGTGAGAGAACCAGACACCACCATGAAATTCTGAAAAGCCGAGATGAAACAATCACAATGAGATGAAACAGCACAACGTATAATAAAACCAATAGGCAAACCTGCATTTTTTCCCGCAAAACGTTGGGGGCGGGTGGACCCCAGGCCGCGGCTGGGGCTTCAAGCCCACAAGAGGAAGCCAAATGGGTTTGTCTCAAAATCATTAGCGGGGGAACCCCCGAAATGGCCGCTTTGGTTTCCATTTAAGAGCAGCCTCCCAAAAAAACAAAAAGCAAAAACAATATATGAGGCCAACCCAGAAGGTCCAATCCCCTATTCACTACTTTAACTTTTTGGACATCAGCCCTCGGCAAAAAAATAACTCCGGCAGAAGTTGCCATATACCGAGCCGCAAGTCCCGACAGATCTTCTGGAACTCTGCCGAGGGCAAATGCGCCACCACCTTGTAGTGCCTTCGCGTGCCAGATTTCTCGAGGGCATTTTCTCTCTGACACCGCAATGTTTCAAATCACCAAACATATATATATATATACATTGTGTATATATATATATATGTATGTATATGTTCGTAACTATAATAATATACATATACACAGTCTGTGTATGTATATATATATAAATGGATTCGTATATTAAAACCATATGTATATGGGTGTGGTTTCTTTTGAGGGTATTTACCCCTGTTTCTTGTTTTGTTGTTCTTTCTGGTTTTAGGGGCCAACCAAAAAGAACACCACGATTTCGGGGGGTTACCCAAAAACGACACACCCACATAAGGAGCCGTGCCCTGCTGGTAGTTCCGGTGCTTGCGAATGTGAAACTCGATACCCTGACATCCGTTGGTGTCGCAAGTTCCCCCATTTCCCCTCAACCCTCCTTGCCTTCTCAAAATCAGATCCACCCTTGTGGTGCCGACGTGTGTAGCGATCGCCAGGGCGGGGGGTTTAATGTGGAGATGGGACCCTCTGATTTGGGGGGGGGGGGGGGGGGTGGACATCAGCTCCAAACCTCCGGTGGTCCCATGAGTTGAGACAAATCACGGTTGACCATGGACGTTCGACAGATCTCTTGGCCAATGGATGGGGCCGTGTTCAAAGGCCTTCGAACCATGCAACATGTCTTTAAACCGGACCCTGGCTCCCCTCTAAAAGAAAGCCATCAGATTGTTCCAAGAATAGCTGCTAAACCACGGCTTTGCGGAGCATGGCACCCTTCGAAGCAACTTCGGCCCTGTCAAATCAGAGCCAAGTGGCTGCTCCGGAATCTCCATGTGCTCACTCTCGATCTGCATCAGCTTCAGGTCCTGAATTTTGCCCAAAACCCCATGACTGTTGGGTCCAGACTGTAGTAGGACCACCTAAGCTGTCGTGCGGTCCTTTTACAGGCAAGACAAGATAAACCACATTTTTCCGCACTTAGCGGCTACCCCTGTTGAAAGGACAAAGTTCAACGGTCAGACATAATTCCAAACATCTCCTCGAAGGAGCACATGTAAAAGCAAGTGGCACATTCCTGGGCGCAAATCCTGCATCTTTGAGCTGGCCACAAAAAACACTAAAGGGTTTGTGTTTTTGCACAGGGCGGCTGAAACAAGTGATAAGAGATACTCTATCAACAAACATGGCTTGGTGTACATGCCGCACATGCCGCTTTGGAATTTGACCTTCTTTTGGAACGGGCTCACGGTCTAGAGGTGTTCATCCCAAAACCAAGGTGATTCAATTTCCCTGTCTGGGTAACCAAGGGAACCACCTTTTGACCAAATGGACTTTGATGTTTGGCTGGTTACCAGAGGGGTGATTCACTGGGATCTGATCTGCGGGTGGTAGCAATGTGACACCACAGGCGGGCAAAACCAGCGTCCCACCCCAACTGAACCACTGAGTCGATTTTTCAGCAAACATGGAACCCGACAACAATCACGTTGCGCGGATTCCCGTGTTGGGGCACCCCTGCTCAGGGTATGGATTTTAATCGGGTACCTTTTTGGTGGACATCAGTATTCTGTGAAAAGTCATGTTTACCAATTTTGAGGTGCCTCCAACTCTCAAACAATATAACCACATTCATTTGCAAAAAGGGGGTCCCCAAAAGAAAATCCGCTGACCAGGGCGTTTACGAGTTCATGTCAACTTGCAGGTCAGGGTCGAAGTCCGCGATGCGGTCGTCCGAGCCCTCACATTGGAAGTTCACCGTGTCGGCATCCTAAGGCGGCAGGAGTCAAAGCCCCTGCACAAGGTCCGGGTGTGAAATAGGGGGTCTGGCAAAAACACAAATTGCCTGCCTTCGGTTTCCATTTGTTGTCTATTTTGGATGCAGGGTTACTCTAGGGGCCCAATTCACTAGAATGGGGCACTATGAAACCAACTTACTTCATGATCATGGTAGCACCATTTAAATCTGAACGCTGCCATCTCACCAGTTTGCTGCAAACAAGTCCCCTTCGTAGGGTCTCCCCGCCCGGACGTTTGCGAACCAGCACCGTCGAAACGGCAAGTCTCGAAGGAAAAGCATGCGTCCGGGCGAGATGTAGCGGCGAGTGCCGGCAAATGATTTAGTCCAGCTATACAAGGAACGTCCAAATGTCGAAATAAACGGCAAAGCATTGGGCAATGTGTAATGGTGGGAATCGACACCCTGATGTGCTGAATACACCCATGGTCTAGATTTTCATGGGGAAGCAGGAGCGTCAAGCCAACTTTTGTGCCCACAATCTTGCCTTCCATGCCACCGCCTCAAATACAAACATTATAAACCTTGAGCAATGCTTCTTCTTACTTGAGTATTGCCAATTCTACTTTAGTATTGCGGGTCAGATTCCTAGCACTTACTGTAGTATTGCCAATTCTACTTTAGTATTGCCAAGGACTTTTTGCTCTTCAGCAACCCCCAAACCGGTTAGACACTAAAGAGGACCCCAAAACAGTCGCATTAAAGAGGATCACGGCCGCTTGGTGGGCAGCCCCCTTTGTGTGACTGTGTGCCCGCACTTTTGTGTAAGGAAGTAATCTTAAATTTGATGGTTTGGGGGCCACTGGCAAAATGAACTTCCTAGATCCAAGGCCTTTACCCTTTGAGCTGGGAAGAGCTTGGTTGGGTGAACCGCCCTAAAAGTAAAAGCCTAAGGCTTGAGTCTAATAATTTCAGCGACCCAAAAAGCCGTTGGACACTAAAAAGAACCCCAAAACAGTCACATTAAAAGAGGATCAGGGCCCCTGGTGGGCACCCCCTTTTGTGTGACTGTTTGCCCGCACTTTTTTGTATCGAAGTTATCTTAAATTCGATGGTTTGGGGACCACTTCAAAAGATCCTGTTTGCCCGGATTTGTTTGCTCGGTTTTTTTTGCTCGACTTCTTTGCCAAGTTTGTTTGGCCCATATTCTGTCGGAGGCTTAGCCCTAGACAAGATCAACAGAGTAAAAAAAAAAGAGCCTTTTTTTCTGTTTTTGTTTTGTTTTTTTGTTTTTTTTGGGGGGGGGGGGAATAATTGCTGCAATTGAGGACCCCAAAACAGTCACAAGATCCTGAATTCCGAAAACACAAATGCTACAATAGAGTGGACTATTAATAAAGGAGGTGTAACATTATGATGCACAAACTCACACACACACACTCGCACATACTCCCTCATTCACTCGCTGGCTGGCTTGCTGGCTCGCTCTCTCCTTCACCTCACCTCACTCACTCACTCACTCGACTCGACTCGACTCGACTCGACTCGACTCGACTCGACTCGACTCGACTCGACTCGACTCGACTCGACTCAACTCAACTCAACTCAACTCAACTCACCCACTCACTCACCTCATCTCACCTCATCTCACCTCATCTCACCTCATTGAGATCACTCATTCACTCACCTAATCTCACACTCATTCACCATTCACTCACTGTACTTTCTGCATGCTCAAGCTGGATTTCGTGGCAGGCGCGGTACTTTAGACTTACAAGATCTCCAGGAGCCAAAATACCAATGGACTAGGAGGAAAACCCACCAACAGGTCCTAAACGGCTAACGTTTGGGAATGTTGACTAACCATGTAAGCTGGAACGAGATGCCAAAATTGGTGGCTGTTCTTTGGCTTCCCTTTGAATGTGAAAATGGTATCCACCAAAACACACACGCTCAATGGACAAAGGTGAGCTGCCTTGCACAACGGGCGGGGCCAGCTGATGCGTTTGAGCTGGGTTGAGCTCCAATAGTGGAGTTGGATCCAGGAACCCCCTCAACCTGGATTGGTCCCCATATCGTCCAACCCCAAACCACTGCCCGTCTGACAAACATTGTCGCTTCAAAATCCAGTCGTTGCACTTCCCTTTGAAGGGGTCCCTGGCCTCGGTTTCAACCAAGTTGCAACCAACCCCGGCTGAACCCGAAGTCTAGCAGCTCAGATTCAGCCAGCCCTCTAAATTTGGGTGACCCTAAATGGGTACCCTAAATGAATTCTAACAAGTTGGTAGGACGCCACACGCACAAAGGATTGTCCTTGCTTCAGCTGGAACCTGTTTGTTAAAAGCCGTTGAGAATTCCCTGATTCATGAACCGGTCCTGCTGATAGCGGATCTTCAATGAGTCGTTGGTGCCCGTCATCTTCAGAATCTTTGTCAGGGAGTCGATGTTCATTCCCAGGGACACTGCGCGCTCGCACTTGAACCTTGCAAGAGCGACAAACAAGACTGACATGACTCGCCCGAACAATTTAGCCCCAAATGAGGTCCCTCAAAAGCATGCGCCTAGTGGGCGGTACATGCATTGCACATTTGGTTCTAACAGAGTTAAAATGAAGACCTGGCTTGCAACGCCAGGACGGCCGAAACTGTGCAGCCAACATGATACACACCGCTTCCATCAATCCGGGTGAGCTATCATGATGCAGAAGTTCAAGTCCAATAAACGAAACATGATTTGTGAATTCACACGCCCTTGGGTGATGCGACGATTTTGCCCCAGGACAGTGAATCTGAGTGCAGGGAATGGTTGGCGCCAACCATCTTCCCCAAGAACAAGCAATGCTTGCATGCGCATGTCTATGTTGCCCACAAACAAGATCTGAAGCAAAACCGGGGGTATGGGTATGGAAAACGCAATCAATGAAACATGCACCATCAAATCATCCCCTGGGTGCATCTTTTTCAATGGGGGTCCCTTGGCTGGTCAAGAATGGCCAATAGGAATCGGCCTCTTGCAGGGGGCCTTGCTGCCGTGGTGTTTCGGCACCAAAAAACATGTCCGCTTTTGTGGGGAACCTCCTAGCGTTGAATTGTGTGGGTTGTTTGATTTCCGACGCCAAATAAGGGTTCCTCTTGAAAGGATTGCAGGCCGAGGTTGCACGCCCCCGGGCCACTTGCAGTTAGCAGGTTTTGATGTTCCCTATAGACATGGACGCTGAAAGGGTCTTATATTCGGTTGGGCAACCCGAAAGAGAAACACACCCATTCCAGGAAACAAAGTTGGAATGAAAAGGGATTCAAAGGGTGCTGCCTTCACACCTAGAGAATGGACTGCACCAAACAAACATCACAGCTTGAAGATTGGGCCACATTGAAAGCCAAAAGTGGCCAAGCTCAACAGGTTGAGACGTTTTGCGCCCCAGGGCATTTCAATAGGACCCGAAAAGGGGGTTGCGAGAAAGTCTCAGCCACCCACCGGCACAATTCAGCAGTGTTATAATAATTCCACAGCCTAAAGCAAGGATCCCCATCCAGCGCAAAGGTTTGAAGAGAAACCAAAGGGAACCCACCCAAAATGGAGCTTCCCGGTGTTTCTGAGCATGGGGTCCCTTAAACGAGGGCGGGTCCAGCATATTGAGAAACTCCAATCAAGAATCAGGGAGCCTACAAAATTCATTCAGCTACTCAAGAACCAACTATTGATTCTAAACATAGAGGTCCCCTCAAACGGTTGGCTTCTCAGAAAAAGGCACAAACCCATTTTCAGACCCGCTCACATGCCTGACCCGGGGTGTCTCGCGCAACCTCGCGGTTTCCGAGCAAACGAGGAGTCAAGGAGCTCAGCGAAGGCGGACTCCCGGATAAGCACGGAGACCAAGGCCACGTGGGAGCTGTCCATGCTCTGCACCTCTCAGAGTTGTTTTCTTTTACGGGAATCGGGGTGGAAAGGGAAACCAGGGTGTGAAACAGTCTAGGAACAAAACAACAGTGGCTTCCCTTTGGGAAAAATATAACAAACTGCCTATTTAGCAGCCACAAAGGGAAACCAAAGGATCACCTGTATTTGTCTGGTGATTGCTTTTGTTTGGGAGGGTCCCTCAAAAAAGTTACATCCCCGTGAAATCCCAGGCCATGCAAGACATCGCACTTACCAGACATTTACCAAGGGACCGGGGAATTATGGTTGTCTGAAAGTTATCTGCTACCCAAACCCCCAGTGCTCCCCATTACGAACTAGACATTGGTATACATAGTCTGCTGATTTGCCAGCCCAAAGGAAATGATGGGACTGTATTGAACAAACATTTCAACAAAGGCTCCCCAACGGATTTTGACAACTCCGTCCGCATGTATTCTTTGAAGGGATCTTCTATGCGTCGAACTACCTGGATCTCAACTAACCTAAAGGACCACCCGTCATCCCATATTAGTTGGAGGGTAGTTGATTGTCAAGGGACATCCGTCCAAAAAGGAAAACCGGGGGCATTACTGGAGGTCTGCGAAATGGAAGGAACCAAGCCGGTGACCTGCCGAGAAAAGCAATGACTTTTAACATAGGTTCTGCAGCGCCATGTCTTCATAGTTTGTAAGTTTGGCAGTCTGCACCAGTTCTCTGCAGATACGAGTGGCGTAGGGGCCCCGTGCTTGATGCTGCTGCTACAACTTGGAAGGCATCGCGCAGCCGGAAATGAGTGGGGGTGTTCCTCACACAAAACAAGGTGCGCGTGCTTCAATCAACCATAATCCATATGACCTGCACTACGAATAGACTCACCTGCCCCAACGAGGCGGACATGAAAGTGCTCGGTTTGCCGCCGAGGGCAGACCTCTTTCTGTCAGTATTTAAATTTGATCAACGTCAGCCTTTTGAAAGCACAAGAAGAGAACAGGCAGAAGGCTGACTTTGATCAACGGCGAACACTTGGCCGAAGAGTCCAGCGCCTGGGCTCTTTTGCAGAACTGATTTCCATAATCAACAAAGCAGCTTCTTAGTTCATCAGTTTTTGCAAAGGCAGGTAATTGGTTCTCAACACCTTTAAGCGACAAGCGCTAAACACGACAAGCTCCTTGAGTCGCAACCAACGCTAAATAAGGCAAACCATTTCTGCTAGTGAATCATGTGAAACTAGGGTTATACCCCCCCCCCCCAAAAAAAAATGCATCGATACATGAATAAATACACCCGGGACCTTTAGCTTGGATTTCCTCAGGAAGGCTCGCTACAAAATAGGCAGATGGATGGGACCTGCTGCTCTCTAGACATGGATCCTTTTAACAGCCCAGGTTACAACTCACTTACAAGTCCCCCAAAGCAAAGTCAACAATGTTACTGGGGTCTAGACATAAGAAAAACAATATCCAACAACTATGCGGGGTGCCTTTCCCTCAGGCTGCCCTGCGGGAATGCCCACACCTCAATGCCCTTTTCTGAGCAGTCGAAGTTCACATCCTTGCAGAGATCCTGCGGAATGCGCGGCAACCTTTCCTGAGTCTGCAAGAATTTGAGAAATTGTTACATGTTGGACCCATGCTGCCACTCTCAAAATGAAATCGTAAATATGAACCACGACCCCCTTTGAAATGGGTTGTGCAGGAGCTCAACAAAAAGGCTTATCGATTTCAGCCACTGCCAAAGTAAGTTCCAGATTACCGATTACTTTCTGTAAACAGTCCAAGCATGCATGCATACATATGTACGCTTTGGATGCCGAGCCCTTCCTTCATCGACTCCGCAACCTTCTTCAGGAGTGCCGCCTGCAAGACTACAGTACAGGGGCTCACATCTCACCCGGGACGCCTGAGCTTTGGATTCCCTTGGTCGGGTTGAACAAGGGGGCCATTTTGTGTCACAAGCCTCAAAGGGTTTTCCTGAAGCAACACCACACGTACTCTCCTGCGATTGCTCGTTGAGCTGGGCATGTGAAGTCGGACCTTGAGGCTGCTGACTTTGACCACGTCAACCATACCACACAGAAAAGCCTTGGACCAAAAAAAACAATAGCACCCGTTCTCAGGTTATTTGGGGACATGGGGTTCCCCTGTAGTTTGCTTTTGAGGTGCACAGGTTGGGCCCTGGACAGCAGAGGTTTAGCTGAACACCTTGTAATTTGGCTGGTTGGCTCATGTGCAGTACAACTAACCGACTGCTAGCCGAACTTCTGCGGTTTGCCCCCAGGACAACACAACCAAGCAAAAGCAAGCAAGCAAATGACGACCATACTCCAAACACAAAAACTCGGAGGTCCCAGTTCAATTTTGGGTGCAGTTGCCCAGTTTCGAGAACTTGGTGCGCAACGAGAAGGCTGACAGTCTTTCGAAACAGCCAGGCAAAGGCTGCACACGTATGCTAGGTGACCATGCTCAATCAAGCCAATTAGGCCGCCCCCCTGTTTGGAAGCGAACTACGCCTCTGATAGGTTGAAAACGGGCTGAACCAGCAACTCTGTCATCGAATCCCGGGAAAAGTTCAAATTTGTTTGGCCTTTAGTTTAGTAATCCCAAAAGAACCAACAGGGGTCATTTCCCCCTTAAAGGGGCAGGGCGGTTGCAGCCTAGTTGGGAGACTTACAGCCATGGCAAGCGGGTTACAACCATGGCGACATGGCGACTCACCACTGAGCACCCTGGCCCTAGCCTTGTTGAGCCCCCAACCCCCGCACGTGCAAGTGCCTGCTGGAGTTGAGCTTCCAACGCCATCGCGTCTTTCACGCGGTCGCGAAAAGGGGAGTCGAACTTCGTCGATTGCTTCGGGGGCCGGGAGCAGCTTGCGGCGGAAGCAAGTGTTTTGTCGGATGGCAAGGTGCCAAGCAACTTTTGGAGGTTCATTGCCAGTACAGCCCTTCGTTTTGAGGAGATACCCCGGTCAGTGTGTGATTCGCCCAGGTGGCTTACCAAACACACTAACTTGGCCACGGACACGCAGGGGCTGTTTTTGAGGGCTAACGGCTAATGAGCTCTAGAGTTTTGCAACTGAAGAACCTGGAGAAGGATTGTCAAACTCGCAAGAGCGAGCTGTTTGCTCCTCAGATCTCCTCAGCCTTTAGGGGAGCTAAGGACCTAGCAACACGCGATTCTTGGGTTGCATGTTGCCATGACGGAAGTTGTTTGCCACACTCGTTGAATGGAGGAAGTGATGCTTCAGGTAAACCTCCTTTCGAGTAATCGCTCCTGAATGTTAAACCATGGCCGCAGGCAGACTTTGTTGTTCGATGGTCAAGCGAAACGATTACTCATACCCTTTCGGCTTCCTTTCAAACCTAAAAAAACGGGGCTATGTGCCAAACTTCAAACTCGGGCGACATCAAAAAGGCAGAGTTTTTCCCTTCTGGCTTCCTGGTTTTGAAGCCAAGGTGAAACGGGAACCCTCCAAGAAACTCACACACCTACATGGGCTACCCCAAGCCGAGCAAACGGACTGAGGTGTCGGCTCACCAGCACCTGCCGGAAGTTGCCAGGCCCAGCAGTTTGCACTGCAAATGGGGGTGTTGTTTTCTTGGAGTTGTTTTTGGTTGGTTTCAGAGGAAAACCAAAGGGAAAACCCACATTTTTGGGGGGTCTCCCTAAAACGGGCACACCCAAATTGAGATTCGTGGACAGTACAAATGGCGGGATTGAGGGTTCCATGCCAATCTGCAGGACACTTACTATCCTCACCCTCAATCTGATCCACAGTAAATCTGACTTTGCCATCACGCATGGCCAATACAATGGTACACCACCTGCACTGATTCTGATCTTTCCGCAGTTTGCTGGCAGATCTGCAGGGCGAAAATCACACGGCAAGTGACAAAGCTCCCCCCGAGAATCCTCTCTGCAACTTGATGCTTCATAAGTGGAAACACACTTTGCCCACCGACCAATGCCCTACATTCCCCATGACATCGCCATCAACACACACCTTACTTTTTAGTGGGGTGATGAAGCAATGTTTACCAAACCTCCAGTGGCTATGCAGACAAAAAGCACGGAATTGTAGTCCAATCAAAAGGCAAACTGGCACCACTAACATGGGGAAATGCAAAGGGAACCCAGTCGACAGACAAGGGCCAACACGACGGCTAGCAACCTATTGGCGAATCCCGTTCTGAGCCCCCAGAACTGTCCCAAACTGAGGCGTCCCGTCAGTTGGTTCACCGAAGGGGAAGCAATGTTGCAAAAAGCCATGCGTCACACCATGGACAATGTGCTTCGGATGCCACTGAAAGCCTCTAAAACCAAGCTGAGGAAATCAAACGATCACCTCGGACCTTGCAACACCAACACCTGCTAATTGGACTTTGGACAATGCAGGACTTAGGGTTTCGGATATTGTGGAAAAGCAGCCGCGTGGGTCGGGGGGAGGGGGTAAGTAAATGGATGCTGAGATAACTTGGATCACTTCTCTTGGCCTGCAGCAGGTGGACGATCTTCTCCGCAGCGGCCGCGGGCGTTTGCGGGCAGGGCAGTATCCTCAGAGCGTGTGAACCTCTTTTTCCTACAAACATAGCTGCGGGAGGGCATTTGGAAGATCAATATCCTGAAGGAAACCCCTGTATTTTGGGTGTGTCGCAAAATAGGGAACCCCCAAATGGTGGCTCTTCCTTTGGTTTCCCCTCAAACCAACCCCAAAAAGGGTACCCTCAAAAGATACTGCTTCGAGGGCGATCCCGAACCCGCGGTTGACCCGGACACGCCTGTTTTGTTAAAAGGAACGGCAAAGCCAAGGGTTGGAACACACCTGTGCTTAAAAGGCAACTTGATCAACTTGTGCTTTGGATCCCTGCTTGTAAGGTGCCTCTCTGGCACAGCCGTATTGACCATCGGACAAACCAAAGAACACCTGAAGCAAACACATTTTCGTTGCAAATTTACGGGGGGTGTCCCCCCCTATGTGCGGGATTTCCCGTACAATATGACAATGACTCAACCAGGCTTCCATTTATTCTGGATATATCCTGGTTGTATTGCAAAATGCACAGGCCTGCAAGACCTGTGTGCATCCGTTCCGCTAACTTATTGACGCGGGTGCGCATGAGCAACAACAAATGGACCTATACAAACGAGAAACCGAAAGGATCAAAGGTTGGCATTTGGGCAAATGAGTCAGCAGGACAAGTGTGAGATCTGATTCTGTCAGCTTGTGAAGGCCATTCCTGCGGAATGTCATGGATTTGCTCCCTGGAAACCCGGCCACTCCAACAATTCCGCTTTGTCGTTCTTTCGGGGTACCTTTTTGGAGTGCGTTTACAGAAAAACCCGTGCAGCTCCCTACCTGCCTTGAAGGGGGTTCCCTCATGTAAAGACAAACACTTGTTGCAAGTGAATCAGCCACACATTTTGGCCCCTTTTGGCGACGCGTCTGCCTCAATCGCACGTTGGGCCGATAGACGACCCGGAGTCGGATGGCGAATGGCCTGTTTTGGAGAAAAAACAAGGAGGGGAGACGATGCGCTAAGCATTCCCCATGGCAATTGGCGCGGGCACCCTTTTCAGCTGGAAAGCCGCTGAGACGTTGCCCCCCGTTTTGAAGGAATCCTGAAGGGTTGTCCTTTTGCCATAGCAAGTCGGGGTTTCATACTAAGAGCCATCCGGAATCACTTGTTGGAAGCTTATCGTGTTTGTTGACTATTGTCACGACTCTTCTCGTTTGCAGGAGAAATCTACGAACCATCACTCAAACGCAACATTCTCAGGCAAGTGTTCACGACCGCAATTGACCCCCAGTTGTTCACTGACCCCGGCAGAAACAAACGGGACCTTTGTTGGGAGTGACTATCTTTAGCGGGGAAGCCATCAAACCAAAAGGGAAAAAGAATCGGTGCCACTTAACAACTGGGCATTGGTCTTCTTAAATGAACAACCCCGTGCCGTTTCCGAGCGCAACCGCCCGAAAGGCCATTTTTTTGGTTGCTGTTGACCCTCTGCAAATTGAACCGTTTGTGGGTCCAAAGGGGAATCCATCATTTCCCAAAAAGTTGAAGTCCGAACACCCAACCAAACAGCCATAGACGTTTATGGCCGACAGGCCAAAGACTGAGGCCAAGCGCCGCTGAGTCAGCAAATTCCCAAAGACCTGCGTAAACTCCGAGGGCTCAACCACGACTGCAAACAAACCAGCAAACAAACAGAATCTCAGTGCGCCAAATGACATCAATGGTTTAACTTTTCTGGGTCACTAAAAAGATCACCAAATCAGGGAAGCCAAAAGGGATAAAAAGGTCAGAGGTACCGCGGTGATGAGCAAGTGCGGGTGGTTGTTTTTCCGTAGCCAGGCATCCATTGGAAGGAGGGTTTATGTATAGGGCTCCAATATTTTCGCTTTAAGCATCGCTCTGCCGAAAGAGACTCACCTTACACATGATGTTGAAACCACAAGTGGACATATAGGGAAGACTGACGCAATAACAAGACCCCTGAAAGATCCCCGCATTCGGTCTTGTTTGGCCTTCTTTTCAGACTTGGTGTTCAAGGCCGAAACTCGCTTGGTCTCTTTCAAAGAGACTTGCAGGAGTTCCCCGGGCTTCTTGGGAACCAAAGCCAGGCTCACTCACGAGCCGGAATGGACTTGAGTAGCCAGTGGAGGCTGGAGCAAAACTGCGGTCTTCACAAGTGAAGCATTACCTCAAACACCCCCTTTGATCAGCCATGGAATTTGATTGATCCTGGGTCGCCAGGAGCCTTCGAAGCATGCGGAGGAACGCGCACAGCCCATGCCTGTGAGAGCAGGCTATCATCTGATCTGCGCGGGCTTTGCGGGGCGATCTCCCCGCATGATTTGTCGGTTCCAAAGCAGGCCGCAACCCAAACCTCCGGAAAACCGCGCCAAAAAACGGGAAAGGGCATCACAGCAATTGACTGGTGAAGGGAATTTACCCTACCCTTGCTTGTAAGCCTTCGAACGTTCCCAAATTGGGGAGAACCCTTTTTCGCTCATCTGAAGTTTCCCTCGACCACCCCATGGCTCTGCCTCATTTCAGCCGAAACTGCTCGACAAGTAACACACCTCATGTCATGAGGCTGCCCCCCTGTACTTCAATCTGGAAATTCATTAGCTCTGTTTGGCTATAGTATATGCCAAACGTGTATGACTACATGAGTATATAATGTATGGGTTCGTCTAAGGCTTGGGAACCTCAAACTTGCGGCTTTGTGAGGTGTCCATTAGAATCGACCAACAAGGGTTCCCCCCCAACACCCCTATGTATGCGGCCAGTCTGGTGTCTCGACACTCAGGGATGTTTACTGCCAGAGAATTCTTGCAGACTGGTCCTGTTCCTCAGGGATCCTTCTCCGAACCACCGCCAGGAAAACAAGCATCCACGAACATATCAACGAACGGGGGAAGTGTTGGTGTGACCTTCTGGCCAGGGGGTGTCGTGTCTGTAAGGTTCCATGGGCTTATGCCTGCACCTGCCCGGGACCATCCAAGACTTGCATCCCACCATGCACATGGTTTGAGATGGGGCATCTGAAGCTTCCAAGAGCTTTCTGAGTTCATTTGAAAGGGTCACTCAATCTCCCGCAAACAAGCCTCAACTGAAGTCTTCAATTTGGCACGTCCAAATGACCAGCACCTCCAGTGTCCATCAATATAGACCCAAGTGCTTTCCAACCCCTGATGGACAATCCGATTTCTTTGCAGCAAGAACCGTGGACATGGACGGCTCGTTGCGCCCAGTGGATCCCAAACGTTTGGCCCCTACTAACCAGCCACCCACCTTTTACATTTTGAGTGGCGTGGCAAAAAAAGTCCAAACGGTATATTTACCCACTAAAATGGTCTTCCCAAAAGCTTAAAGTCCAAAGACCTCTGTCCTTATTGCCTTTAAACGCTTTGCGCAACTATACAGGCAGCTGGCCGCGATGTTACCAAAGAAAGCCAGACTCAATTTCAGTGAAGCTCCGCGAACTAGCTCGGGACGCCGCACCCCGGCGCCAGCATCTCCTGCAGCACCTGTCCGAGCCGAGGCGTGTGAGGGTAGCCCTCCGACATGCAAGTGGGGGCCCTTTGGTTAGTCTCCAATTGCATCGAACCCTCAAACTTTGTCCTTCGGCTATGTAAAGTAAGACCCCCCCAAAAAAAAACAAGTTCTGGAATTAACATGGACGTGGGGCGCAAACAGCACACGCCTCAAATGCAAATACAGGCACGCAGTGGCCTACAAAGCTAGTGGCTGTAAAACTCCAAGTGGCATCCAGCCTTGGAGAGAGAGGTGGTGACAGCGCACCAGTAGCTATCTGCCACCTCAAATGCCACAAGCCAAGGCAGAAAGGCCGACGAGAAATTGTAAATCAACCACTTGCTGTCATTTCAATAACCCTTGGTGCATCTAACCGACTGTGAGTTCAATCGACGGCATAGCTTACTCAGCAACTGACAAGGTCGTTCGATCCAAGTCCCGAGCCCTCAATCCTTGCCTGCTGCACAGAATTCGGGCCAGAACATTAAAAACAATAAAACATTGACTCCACTTAGATTCCTGCAAAGTGTCTAACAGTCTACCAGTGCTTGTTCATTCGGAACCAGACCCACACGGCTTCCCTGAATATTGCAATGGAAAAACAGCACACCATATCAATGCAAAGAAAACTGTGTTTTCCTTGCTCCCGAAATGGCCGGCAGGTTTGCTCAACAACAACGACAAACCAAAGTTTGACAGCTTAAACATGTTTTAGAACATGTCAAATGAAAGTCCGATGTCTCCCCGGCTCCAAGTTACTGTTGCTGGCCAAATGAAAATTGTGAGGCAAGGGGCAGGCTTAGTCTGGCAATGCTTTGATGCCAGGGAAGCCGCCGGTGAGAAAAACTCAAAGAGAACTCCTGGAAAACGGGTTCCCACGCCATGTTTCTTGGGAAAAACAATCTCCCCCTGCAATTCGCCACCCCCCCACTCCCCCCACCAGTTGCGGGGCCAGCTGTTGCAAGCGGAGGTTCACTTGAAACAGAGAAGGCCCCTTGGCTTCCAGGCAGCGCAGTGCGCTAAGGCCGGCAAGCTGTCTTCAACCTAGTGCCGGCCAGCGTAAACAACCCGGGGTTGGGCGTTAGGCAGCAAGCCTCCAGCAGTCGCAAACAATGCTAATGTCGGATGAATCCGGTGGATCATACTAAGAGGAATCCCCTAAATGGTTTGGTCTGGTTCCAACTAAAGGAGGCCACCCCTGATTAATATGGTCCTCCGGATTAATCCGAAGTCGACATTAGCTAACACTCATGCACCTGGAAGCTAGCGCCTTTGCAATTCCAATTCCAACGGCCATTCCGCAAACAAACACCCAAAGCTTTCAGTGCCATTTCCTTTCCGGGGACGGGCTAGAACCAATGCGAACCTAGAGCTTCCAATGCTCTTTTAACATACGCTAATGTAGCCACGTTGAAGCAAATAAGGGTTTCATCAACACGTCCAAGGCGAGCCTGGGAAGCTTTCGAGCCATTGGGCCTTTCAAGGCACAACTCATGAGCGGCTTCAGGTGGTCATGACCTGCCATGCGGCGGGTTCACGTGAAGGCTCCGGAACAAAAGAATCCGACGACCTTATTGGGAACAGTGTACCTTATCCCCGCAAAGCAGGTCCAAGTATGGGTGTGTAAGAACCCTGCTTGAACGCATGTTGCAAGTTTCAAAGGAAATGACTGACACACCCCTTCGGTCCGCACACAGGTCGGTTGGTACCCCCAGAACATCACCCAGGCACATTTCATGCTCATTTTTCCTGCTGAGAAAATAAGACCACTGGAATCTATTGGAGGCACCTGAGGGGGGGGGGCAAGTCACGCGAAACAAATACTGCTTACTCTGGCCCACGGCCCCCTGGGTTATGACTGGGCAGACCTTGAACACGGGTCTAAAATGTTGACATTTCCGCAGAGATCCCAGGGTCCATTCACCCTTGAACAAGTGAGTTGATCCCCCCCGAGCTCCAGGCTATATAGAAGAGTGCCTGGCGCGGCGCCACCCTCCAAACCGGCAAACTTTGCTGCACGGGTGCCCGCTATAAACGGTACCCTTTGTACTACACAAAGAACCTAATGCTTCAGATTCTAAGCAAGGGGGCATGTGGAAGGGTCGTATCTTGGCGTGTCGTTTGGAACATACCACAATTATCTACATCCTCACGCGCTAATTGAAAGGAGGTATGATCTGGGTAAGCATTGCTGATGTTTAATGCTAGTTCTGCCAATGCCAATCCCTGTGTCAGCGATGAGATAGCCCCTGGTTGTGAGATTTCATGCTGGAGCTTGCCAATCTGCAAAAAATATGGATTATTTACTTGAGAATGCTTAAACTCGCCTGAAAGCTCCGCCATACTCGCCATACTGACAGGGGACACTTTTGCACATTAGCGGCAGTGTCCACAAAATGAGCACTCCTGATACAGGTCCAGCATCCAATTGAGCAGCACTCAACACTCATTGACTTCAGGTTCCACTAGATGGTCAACTTTACATACGCCTTACCGCGCGTTAATCTAGGGCCACATGATTCGTGCCAACAGAAGCATGGCAAGCTGCAGCAACCACTTGTATGCTGTTGGGGGAACATTCAAGTGGTCTTGCATTTACTGAAAGCATGTGGGTGTGGCCCCCCTCATTCTTCCGACGCACCCATGTAGCCACTAAAGCCATGTCATCAGAAGCATAAGAATCACAACCAAATTGTGTGGCTCATAAGGAAATGGGTCCGCAAAGTGGCCTCCTTCAAAAACCAAACAAGAGGGAGTGCCCTTCTTGACACAGTCACAAAACGGCCCCCCCCCCTCCAAAACAAACAAAACAACAACAGGAGAACATGCTTCAAAGATGGGCCGCTGAATGCACCATCCCATAATGGGCATTGGAGCCTCCAAAGTGAAACCAAGCAACTTCGGAGACTCCTATGTTGAGAAGCACTCATATCTATATGTATATATAACTACATATCGATATATATATATATATCTTCTGGGTGTGTCGTCTCTATATGTTCCAGAGCACATCCAACAGACCCCGGCATTTGCAACTTCCGCCTCCAGAGCAAGCTTCCAGACGCCGGCGCGCTTTGGTGGACCTGGGGCGAGCGCACAAAGCGCGCGGTATTCCTCGTTAGAGGGTCCCCTTTCGTCATCCGGCGCTCACTTCTTGGGAGGATTGGCCCAAACAAGTCCAAACTGTTTCTTTGCGGGAGGAACAGAAAGGAAAGCGATAGGTTCATTCGGAAAGTGGGGTGTCTCAAGCACGACCGCATACCCAAGAACCACTGCTCCGGGAGAACGTCGTAATTTTGGCATGCCCTGTTCTGGCATGCGCTTACTTTTGGTAGGGGAATCCGGTTTGTCTCGAAGTTCATTAAGAATCCGACCCTTGGCTCAAGGGGGTCAAACTCAAGTTAATTGTTCCAAGCACCGAGCCCAAAGCCCTACGGAGACGCTTAGAGAGGGAGCTTGCTTTGAGGGAGTGAGCAACAGTCAGCTAGCAAACCCAGCCAACAGGTTCAGCTAGCACCCACTTACAGATTTTGCAGGAAATTGGTTAACCACAATTGGACATCCATGTGCTTCTTGGTTGTTATCCCTATGCCTAACTTCTGCCAAGTTGAAGGACACCTCAAGAGGATATCAAAATAACTGTATTATACATTGCGACGTTAAGACGTCTCGTATGGTTTGTCACGTGTCTTCCCAGGTTTGGGGGTGTCGTTTTGTTGCACGCCCCGTAGTGCTTTTGAACAAGCAAACAACATGTACATGTGAAACTACACACACACACACGCGCAAGTGCATGTGCACACCCTGGTTCTGCAGGGTGTTGGACTCGTTGGACCTACCGTTTCGGATGTCTCTGGCTGTCCCTTCTGCTTCGGAAGGTTAAGAGCCCTGAATTCATTTCACTTCAAGAAGTGTTGGTGACGCATGATCTGGAAGGATAGAAACTCTGTGCAGTTTGGGAAGCCCCGTTTGTGGGGCCCTTGACATCTATGGGACGTTGCAAGTCAATATATATATATATAGTCTTATTTATTTATTTATTTATGTATTTATTTTTTTTATGTATATGTATTCAATCCATTTCTGGATTCATTATTCAAATTCGATACGTAGGGCTTCAGGCAGAATGCTTTAAAACACTTCAAAGCGTTTCTGGGTTCAAGCTTCAAGAACATTGTCATGACTCTCATCGTAAATATTGAATCCAGCAAGACTGCAGATGAAATGATTTAAGGTAGTCAAAAGTTTTTCCCTGTGCAACAATCGCATTCAAGATTCAATACTAGAGTCCTGAGTATCCTGAATCCAAATCTGCTTAAAATCGGTTTAAACCGTTATCGGGGTCGCAGGCTCGATCCCGGCTGTCTCAAGCTCACCGGATGTCGCTTGAAAAGCCCTGAAGGAAACCCGCGCGAAACAGGGGAAACCCGTCGGGAACCCCTGTACACCCAGCTTTGGTGTCCAGTCCAGAAACTTTGGATGTCGCTGGAGAAGCTCGGAGGGATTGGTCCCGCGCCAATGGCTTTACTGAGAACAATGTGCGGTCACGACCTATTGTACAGGATATGGGAGACTCCAGATTGCTCATCAACTTTTAATTGCGAAATCCCGAGGAGGATTGGACAGCCCCAAGATGGCAGCTCATGGGCAAGAGCGAAACGTCATTGCAAACAAAGGTGGCCAACAGGTTGGCGTTGGTTTTGGGCAAATACGGCAGAAACGCTTCCCACGGCCTTTGCAGCAAATCAGCGCCGTCAACGCCTGACAAGCCCATCTTGCTGGCAAAGACCTTGGCTTCTTGGCTGAAAGCGCCCTGTTCGTGCTGCATCACAGGCCATCTTAAGAACTTGCATGTTTGAGAGTGGCCTTTTAGGCCGTTCACTAGCCTGAAATTCCTGAATGGCCTTAAATTCATGAAGACAATGCTTCCTCCATGGCTGGCTGCGCGTATTTTGGGACAGCTCGTGCCCGGCAGAATGTCAGGAATTCCCAGCACAAGGTATGTGGAAGTTCTCAAACAAGGTCAGTCATCGACAAATCCGTCACAAGCACTCCACTTATCTTCGGGGGAGTCCCAGTTTGGCAGCTCCAAACATCCCAACACAACCAACATACTTCATCCAAGAGCAATATGGGTATGTGTTTTTTTGACGTGGCCGTGCCGGGAGGTTGGTATAAGGGGTATGAATCGCAGGTATGGTTCGGGGTATGGCTCGGGGGTATGATTCGGGGTATGGCTCGCGCGCCTCTGAACTCTTGCTTTGTGGCTTTGGACACCGCAAAGCTCCCGTGCGCTGGCAACTGGATAGCCGTGAGATTTCGACCGCTTAGTTGCTACAAGCCAGCCTGGGGCGCTTGTGAGTAGCCTGAACTAGACAGCTGCCACTCTGCGTGAGTGGGTTAGCGAAGCTGCTGCGCTAGCAGAGCCACTGCCTGAGGCGAACGTCATGGCCACCTCCACTTGGAGTTCAAGCGACCCGCGCGCTCACAGACCCAAGCAAGCATTGCTTAAGGGCCACGAACCAGCGTAAGGGCAAGACAGCGTGACATCCTCAAACGGCATCTCTTTGAGTTTTGTGTCTTCTGAGGATTTGGGCGGCATAGCTTCGCTAGTACTGCCCAGAGCGCAAGAGGCTCTTGGCTGCAAATGGTATGAATCGGGGTATGAATCGGGTATGAATCGGGGGTATGAATCGGGGAACATATTTTTCGACCGGAAAAACACCAAGAGTACCCCAGGAGCACAAAGACAACTTGTGTTTCACTGCGACAGTGGCCCAGGACAGACAGCTGTTTCCACCGCGTCGGACAGACTTCAGGAAGCAAGCTCCAAGTTTCAAGCTCAGCAGCGGCACCCCCCGCCACAGTCCCAGCGTCTTACGTCAAGCTGCACCCCCCCACCACAGCACCACGGATGCTACAGACAACTCTAGTACCAGGACATCCGCAGGATTGCTCTATAACTCCATCCATTGGCACTTTCGTTTGAAAATAGCAAGCCGAGACCAAGGTGGGTAACCGAGTGCCACTTATGGCCCCCTACGAGTAACCAGTGAGTGTGTGAGTGGACATGTCAACTGTACTTGGCCCCATGACATCAGCGCCCAACCATGCAAGCATCGCAGACTCAGGAATAGATCCAGGAACCACAAGTGAACCAGGTATTACCTCGGAGTCCCTACCCCCTGGCATCGGTCCACATGGCAAGCTCTCTACCACTGTTTCTTGACAAGACCCCCTTCTTCACTTGAAGTTAAACCCCCTATAGCTTCCAGCTATCAATGGATCACATGCAAATGCCATAGTTCTTGCAAGTTCTTTTTTTGTGTTTTTTAAGGGGTATGACTCGGGGTATGGCTCGGGGGTATGGTTCGGGGTATGATTCGGGGGTATGGCTCGCCCAAGCCCCACCTCCCACGAAGACTAAAGAACTGACACGGTAAAAAAACACAGACCCATATGGAAGTATAAAAATGAGGTCATTCAAAGGCAGAATCCTCAGCAAATGATTGATGTTGGGTTGCATGACATGTTTTCGGTGGAGGAAGTGGGTTTTGGAGGCTAAAAGGATACTTGTCTTCCAAAACCCCTTGTCAGCTTCCATGCGCCCGGTGGAGGGAGTGTAAATATCTGCTGCCGCCCAATCATGCTGCTCATTCCCAGCCTGACAAAGCATCGGGATGATGCTGTTCAGGAACTTCTCGATGTGCCTGGCAGTGTTGCAACACGAATGGCCAATTGCAACCTGAAGATGGGATTCTTAGCAAGAACCCTTGAGCGCTGTGCTGCAAACAACTCCTCAGCAAGCACCGCGCAAGTGTACTCAAAAGAGAACATACCAAACAGTCTGTATAATATAACCACCTTCAAGACCCTGTAGTAGAACCGCCTACTAAAATGACCAACGGGATGGGGGTTGTGGGCGCTGCTCAGGCCCATCAGGAGGAACGAAAGGTCGGCGAAGCCTTTTGGGGCCATGACCCTGAGTCGAGAACACGAGCAAACCACGCTGGAAGGTGGTCAGGTAAAGCCGAAGGGTCTGGAACAAAACGTATAGTATAGTCCATCTAAGAATGAGGGAATTCAAACACCAAACAAACAAAAAACACATTTAGCACGTTACATCACGTGACTCCTGGGCCAACTGCCGAGACTTCACCCAAACTCAATCCGCTGCTTGGCTTCTGGTTGCTTCGGGGGCCGAGCGAGGCTTGAGAGGGCAACAGGTCCTTCTCCTGTTGCTCTAGGAAGATGTGCGCCACCCCCGAACCACTACCTGCGGTGGGGGAAATGGAATATGTACCTTCATGGAGTGTATACGGGGTAATCCTATGTCCTAGCCACGCATTGCACCAATTCAGTTGGAAACCTTTGTATTGCTGGATTTTCCAAAGACGGCAATATGAGAACCTCTTTCGACTCATGAAAAAAGACTTTGGTTTCCGGGCTAAACTTTAGCGCCGTCGCCGGCAGTTGGGGCCGCTGCATCTGCTTTCTTAGAACTGTGGATGGATTATAGTTGTGCTTTCGTTTCGCGACAAAGGACCACAACCTATTATGAGCCACACAGGTGGATCAGGGTTTCAACCGCTTTGGCGAGATGCCCGTGATGGAGGCTTGCAATCACCTTACCCGATGGTAGCTTGGTTTGGGTTTGAAAGGAGCTGGGTTTCAACACCCGGAACCATCCCAAACCACCAATTCAAACCACCAACCTGATGCTATAGTGGATGCCTTTCTGGCTTCCGCCACTTGATCTGCGCGCCAGGCCTGAGCGCAGAAGGCCTTGGCTCCCAAATGTGCTGTGTGCGCGTGTGCGGTTTTTGGAGGGTGGCTTTTTCAGCTTGGTTAGGGGACGCCAAAAGGAATACCTCCAGTAGGGTCCCCTCTTTCGACACAGTACCTGAAGGCGATTCGAAAGGCCGACCTTTTTGGCTTCCCTCTTTCGGTTCTTGGCACGAGGTTCCTTTGACCCTCTTGGTGAACTACTCGGACCCCCAACCAGTGCACAAGTCCTCCAGCACTCGCTCAGAGGAACTTCTTGTGAACAAGGGGGTCAAGAGGAGATCGGAAGCACTTGATATTCTATCGCGAGGCAACCACGCTCCCAATTGTCCATGATGGGCATCTTTGTCAACCCACCGTGGAACGACCTTTCTTTCCTTTGTTCGAATGCTGGGGCAAGCGTTGCCGTATTCCTTTGTTCCCATTTGTTGCAGTCTTTTTCCTCCAATCATGGAAGCTGACAATAAAAGGTTCTCGGCAAAACTTCCTTGGCCCCGAAGCCCCAAAATTATCCACTTGGGACCTTAAAAGGGGTCTAAGCAGAACAGCGCCTCCCGTCCGAGCTCCGAGCTGCAGCTCAGGGTCCCCTGGCAAGGCATCGGGATTCCCGAAGCCGCACAAAAGGAGGAGGTGCTTTCCGCACCTGGTTCATACCTCATCTTTTTTGCCTCAAAAGGAATATTGAAATCTCAATGCGAGATGCCCGAGCATCTAGTTTGATTGGCGGCCGTCCCAATCACCAACTTGTGGGCCAAAACATGTCTGAACTGCTTGCGTGACAGTCAAACTGGCCCTCCCGAAAAGCAAGTCCAGAAACTTTGGAAGGTGCACGCATTGGGCCTATTCGCAGCATCTGCTCCAGGAGGCTGCGCCGGCCTGGCCCACTCCGAACCACTTCAGAGCCTAACTGGGCTTGGCCCCAAAGCTTTTGAAAAAGCAAGCCCCCTTTTTTGAGGTCAACCATGCTTTTAGTGGAGAACCCACGAAACAAAGGTGGATTTAGAGGGCGCTGACCATATTGGAGGTAATACTGACCTGAGTTGAGGATCCGGCTGGTAACAGTTTGTTCTTTTGAGCCGTTAATTACCAAATGATTAAGACACATGCCAACAAACAGCTTCAACTGGAACACAAAACCAATTCATTGTTGGGAATCTTGGGTTAAAATAGGACCCAACGTGGACAACCCGAAAAGGCACTCCAAGTCGATTCGCTTTGGGCCAGTACGAATTCTATTGCCAGGGGCCCTGCAACTCTGCAAATCAGCCCTGAAGGCCGCCTGAAACTTTAAGAGCTTATTATGTCGAATTGCTTGGTCTTCATAAGGCGTATGACGCCTACAACGCCGAGGCGACTTTGCAGTGCCCTGTAGTGCACCAAACGCTGTACACCGCTACAAAGGTACAATTCAATGACAAGGGGAGTCCCCTCCCTGCAAGTTGAGATTTCCTGCTTCTTGAAGAGCCTGATGGCAGCAGCACTACAAGAGGCACATCCGCAGGGGAAAAAGGATGGAACTTTCCACACCAACACACCAATTTCAAGGGGTCTCTGGGTCCCCAATTTCAAGGGGTCTTCTGGGTCCCCAATTTCAAGGGGTCTTCTGGGTCCCCAATTTCCAGACACCTCTGGATTCCGCAACTCAGGTGCGGGCAGACGAGAATGATCACACAAAGGGTTCTCGCTGCGAGCGCAAGCCTTGGGCCGTCATCGGGCCGTCTGTCGCTTCAGATGCCCGGCAAAACATGGGTATCTCAAAATTGGGGGAACCACACAATGGGCACGCGCGCGCACACACACAACACACACACACGTACATGGGATACACTGCAATTCAGCTTTGTGATGCAGTTCAGAGAGCACTGTGAATGGATTGAGAGAATTCAGGTCGACCAACATTGATGGTTTGGAAGACTACCAGCATGTTACAAAGAACTCCTGTCCATTTTCACGTCTGTTGGAGCAAGGCCAATTTCCAGTGGATTGTTGGGTGGGTAATTCGTTGACTCCGTCTTTCCCATCATTGGCAAGGGCCACAATCAAGGCCACACACCTGCAAACTATCTGCAATCTGCAACCAGTTCCTTACCTTGGCCCAATTCTGGGCAAACCACAAAACAACCGATTTTCAGATTCGTTCTAACTAGCATAGCACCTAGAAGGGAGTTCCTTTAAGAAAATGATCTTTCAGCTACCCTCCCATCCACTAACATGGAACCTGACTGCGGGTCCTGGAAGACTATTTCCCTTTTACAGGGATCCTCAGGTGCGTTCCATGTTAATTAGTGGAGGAGGGTACCCTCGCGGAGTGCGTCTGTTTGTAGGAGGACACCCAAACGGTCAACCGTCAGTTTCTTTGGTAGGCGTGGCGCTTGTTGGAGTCCACCATGCGGTGGCCGTCCAGAAACACCGCGCAGAGCTGGCATAGCAGCACCGCCTGAATCAAGCGACTGGGTCAAGCCATGGTCAAACCACTAGCCTCTCCCTCTCTCTCTCTGGCGCATGCCACTACCCCAAAGAAAGGCCTGGCCTGTCTTTGCGAACATGTCTTTGACGAACTGTTTTCACTGAAACCCGGGCCTCTCACAAAACAATATAGACCCTGAACCCAATTGCTATACTGTGGTATACCAGTCACCGCTGGTTGTTTGATGCTGGTTGAAGATTCAAGGCAGTTGCATGAAGCCATTTGAAAGTCATGTTTCTCGTCAATCGGCAAACCCATGGCAAGCAACCCTGTTCAAAGCGGTATGACCGTGCCTCCACAGCTACGCCGAGACTCTGCGTCTCCTGCCAGAGCATCCCTCAGCTCTTGAACAAACGGAAGCTTACTCTTTCAAGGATTCCCAAGAAATGGTCCCCCCAAATGATATCCCTATACAACTGACGCGTTTGTTGGGTTGAAGCATGCCAATCTAGACCTCTGAAGGGCATGGAATCAGTACTGCGTGTTACTCGATTGCACACTTGTCGACGTCTGCCTCGACCGTCCGCAATTCCGATGAGGCACTTGGAAAAGGCTCAAGTGATTGGACAAACAAACGCCTGGCTTCTCTAAGCCTCCACAATCTCTCTCCATGACCTAGCACTGGATCTGTACAAATTGCTACTCGCAAGCTGGAATCTAGGGATCCACTGGAAGCGGAGCTCATTTTGCCCAAGGTAAACTCGCGATAACTTGTGCAGCTGGAAAGACTTCACAGCTCCGTGGAAAAAGATACCTGCCGAGCTGTGCACGTATGCATTTATAAATACAGGCGCTTTACATACCAGCCCTTTGGGTGACTTTTTTGTGGAGGGCGAAACAAAAGGGAGCCCCAACCATTTCAGAGGCTCCCCATAGAGACAAACCCATCCCAAAACCGCAGTCCTCGAGGAAGCCGAAAGCGATGCCCTGCACGTGCTGAAGCCGCGCCTCGATTTGCTCAAATCGATGGCTGCACAAATTCTTCCCTAAATATTGCAGGTCGGAAACACGCAAAACCCTGGAATCGTGCTTGCCTTGATTGCAACTATTGGGGAACATCTCAAGCGGCTCTCAGCAGACTCCAGCTTTGCGAGATCCTGGAAGGGGTGACACGTGCCAAACGGCTTCGTGCGAAACTTGTTGCTATGACCTGACTTTTTGAATCAAACAACCCCTCCAACATGACAAACCTTGTCTGAAAGTAGGCATGTAGGGTGATTCTCCAGAGGGGTGTGACAAACAGAGCGCCCCTCTGAGTCACAGTCAGCATTCATTGTCTGCAAACATGGACTGTGAGGGGCCCAAGGCCAAATCAGCTGCCAGAACAACGCACCCAAATCAGCAGAGCGCGCCAAACGGCGCGAGGGATCGTCTTTGCAGACCTTTTACAGCTACAAGAACTTACCTTGCGAATATTGATATTTGGGCACCTCCCGATGGTCTGCATCCATCTGAGCAAAACATCAGAGCTGTTCCCGCATCCGAACAAACAAGCCAGGCCCATAACCTATCTCTGAGCCTACACTCAAGTTTACTTGCTGAAAATGCAAATAAGCGATACTTATACGACCGTACCCGTTTAATCAAGACAGCGAAACAAAACACACCGCAAATAGAGCAAACATCGCATACGAGGTCAGGCCCTCTTTCAGGGGCTCCATGGGGATCGACCAGCTCGCCCGACCTCAAGGCACCCTCGATTTCCGTGTCGGACACAAATTCCCCATCCCAAATGGCTATGGGTCAAAATCTCGTACCCCCGGTGAACATCCCAATCCCCACTAAAATAGACTAAAATGGGTGGTGCACCTACCCCAAAATGGTACCAGTGGCTTTGACCGATGGTAGTGGTTTTGACCCATGGCCAAATGGCCAAATGGCTATGGGTTCATTTACGCGGGGGAACCCTGGGTCCAACTTCCCCTAAAAAAAACACGACCGTCCCTCCTGAACCCGAAGGTCGTTTGGTTCTGCTTCGAGCCCCTCGGTCCCGTACCGATGAGATGTTCAGCATGGTGCGGTGCGTGGGTGTGTGGGCGCCTGGGCAATCAAAATGCGTTGGGTTTCCCAAAGCTGTACCAAGGTGGGCTCAAGATGGATGTCTGCTGAGCAGCTTCCTCAACAAAGAAGCGCCTCTTTATCTTCTCAGAATGGGTGTCACATCTGAAAACTATGACTGTCCTTACATAGACACTGGCGGTTTAGAAAAAGCGGTTGCACAAAATAACACGAGCTGTTGGCTGGGACCTCCACTACTCAACAACACGGGGCTATGTTTTGGCCACTGAATGGAGCATGAAAAGAAAGCATGCCACCGCCCGGATAGGGACACACTCCTGTCCCCTTTTGGTGGGGGGTCGTCACTTTTGGAGGGGACACCCCCCTGTTCCTAGGACGCTTTGACTACTGTTACTACTGCGGAGTCAACACTACCCTCCAAAAGTGGACAACCCACCGTATCCTTTTGGGGACCCTAACCCACTGCGCGAGGACTTCTTTTCTCTCCACGGCCAGTCGCCGCTCACCAGCTGCTGTGCCTCGTGCAGCAGCCGCACCGCCTGAAAGAACAATCACATGGCTGTGGGTCAAAAATGGGTACCCAAAATGAAACCCTGCTAAATGGAACCAAGGACTAAAACCTGTGGTCCCAATTTGACCCACACCCACATATCCATCCCCTGTCTTATTTCCTGGCGACTCCTTCAAAAACAACCTGCGACGTAGGATATTGATAAGCCGTCGTTTTCGTGGATGTCGCATTTACGAGGTAAGTATGCGATGTTTCGGTCTCGAGTGCTCAGCTAAGAGGAATTACTGTTATCGTTGGGCTGACAGGTTGCACAACACTTCCTCATGCTATCCCCTTAGTAAACATCTACATGGTTGCAATGGGCATTTCTCATCTCAGCAATTAATAGGCAACATTCAGTTGGGCACAATCGACTCATGGTTTAGTCATCCCCATATCGAGATAAACGGAATGCCATCAACTTTCACCCTGGTGTACGCGTCTCTTGAAGGGAGCCAGGGACGCAGGTCACTTTGCACGCATTCCCTTGTACCCACGAAGGGACATGCATGGAAAAGGGTGCGTTCTTTCAGGTCATAAACACCTATAACTACTTTTGCAGTACCAAACCCGAAAACAACAACACCTCAGAGCAGGTGGTTGCAAAATAGACTCTTAGTGTCCACTTTACGCGGTGAACCCTCTACGATACATTACTCATGAGGGGATCTTGCATCATCCTGTTGTGCACTTTCCAAACAGCAAAGCTTTCTGCAAATGGCCATGAGGCGCTGCAATTTCGCGTGGGTACTTGGACCCACTGCAGGGCGGATCGACTGGCCTGTCCATCAGCTCGCTCCCTCTGACAAACCTCGGGCTGACTGTGTGAGACCGCACCTTTGGATCTGTGCCAGCAGATCCAAAATAGAAGCCGTTTCATGGACCCCATCCCCAAGGTGGCTTGTGTTCAAATGTAGCTGTCTTGATCGGGCTCCGTGATAAACTGCAGTTTGCTGCGGGGGTAACAGCGCATGTTAGTTTAGATGAACTGCCACTAACACCCTCCAAGGCTTGCAACGTGGAGGAAAGAAGAGCAAAACATGTGACCAATATTTGCAACTGCCCTTGCCAGAAAGGCAACGGCGAAGGCCCTGCGCTGAATGATCGCAGGATCTCAACAGATGGGTGTTTCCCAAATTACGGACCCTTTGTGCGCGGTCATCCTTTCAAACTGGTGCCATAGAGGTCTGACCAAAGTCGCGGGAGCAACTAAACAGGGGGAAAACCTAATGACGCCACTCCTTCCATTACCTTTGACCTTCTTTCCTTCTGGCCCGTATGGAGACCCCACGCCACCTCCCCAAAACGACCCAAGAAGGCATGAATTGGGCCAGGGGTATATAACCATCAAATTAAACTTATGCATGCATTCTTCTTTCAGGCTTGGCCAAACAATGTCCCTCTTTTTGAACCCCCCTGACCTTTCCCAGGTGTACGGTCCAGGAACCTAGGACTTGAGATGGCTTGAGTATATGCTGCAAGCTACCCCCCCCTTTCCCGGCGGTGGAACTCCCTTGGCCCAAAGCCGAGAATTTCCCGCGAGGTGCAGAGACCACGGCGCCATAGGTGACCAGATCTGGCTGCAGCTGAGAGGATGCCATTTCCTTGGATCCACGCTCACGTTCCCTATGCATTTGGGCCAGCTCATTAGGATTGCCTGGCAAAACAGGAGGTCGTGGGATGTATCCTTTGGGCGACCCTGCTTGCTGGTGTCCTATGCTAGTCTTCCTTCCTGGGAGGATTACTGTTTCCAGACTAAAAAGGCCAAGAGCTCTTCATGCACAGAGCAAATGAGCTGCGCCAAAAACATGCAGGAAAGACTCTGTTGAGAAGTGAAACATGTTCGACAACAATGGCCTTCGAGAACTGAAGGCTAAGGCATGGAGGAGACTTGGAAAGTGAGAACTCCATCCTGAAGCGACGCTCTCTTGTCAAGAAGCTCAATCCAATCGTCATTGTGCGCAGGGGTTCAATGGCTACCCACACACCCCTTTTGAGAAGGGGTGTGAAAACAACAAAAGAAGCCTGCACTGCATGGTCCTGCACGTACTGTCCTCAAAAGTGGAAGGGAGGGAGGTACAAACACCCGCCCCCACACCGCTACCGCTTTCCGCTTTGAGATGTGGGAACTGCGAGTTCCCAACCAACGCTTGGTAGGTTAGCGACAAGCACCAGAAGCGCCTTCGTCGTCTTAGCATGAGTTGAGTTCACGCTCACAATTGAAAGGTACACAAAAAGGCAGACTAAAGTTGACCATGGACTACGAACCCTGAGAAAGCCTATGTGGCAAAACAGGCAAAACAGGGGACCCCAAACAATGATGCATTCGGCCTCCCTTTGAACAACTATGAAAAGAATACTCTGAAACAAAAATACAACCAACCAACCAAGCAACCAACCAACCAACCCAACCGAAACAAAACAAACAGGCAAGCAAGCAAGCAAGCCAGCCAGCAAGCCAGCCAGCAGCAAAGCAATCAAGAACGCAAACGACCAAACAAACAAACAAACACACACAATACTACACAACTACAAACACGCAAGCACCACACAAAGCACACAAACACAAACAAACAAAGCACACAAAGCACACAAAGCACACAAAGCACACAAAGCACACAAAGCACACAAAGCACACAAAGCACACAAAGCACACAAAGCACACAAAGCACACAAAGCACACAAAGCACACAAAGCACACAAAGCACACAAAGCACACAAAGCACACAAAGCACACACACACACACAAACACAAGCACAAGCACAAGCACAAGCACAAACACAAGCACAAGCACAAGCACAACTCGAAGCACAAGCACAAGCGCAAGCCCGCACACACGCGCACACACACACACACACACACACCCGCGCGCGCACACATTGGCCTGTGGCCAATGAAGAAAAATCACGAGTCCAAGCGATGTCCCCACGTCGCTCTCGTGCGGAAAAGCTGCCCGCAGCAAATGCACCGCCACCTGCCACTGGGAGTCCAAGACCTGAGCTGTTTTGGGGTTCCAAAAGTGGAGTCGCCTCTAAATCAACTTCCAACCTACCAGAAAATCCGCAAAAAGCTTGGTTCCACTTTTGAGCCTGACAAAAAAAGGCAAATGTGTACTCCTCGCAGTTCATGTTCATTCCGAGGCTTCGCCCTGTGCAAAGGCCTTCTCAGGCCGCCTGTGCCTCGCGTGAGCCCAGGTGCCAAAAACAAGTGTCCATTGACGTAATTTAGGTTTTGCAACCCAGCCAAAACATCAAAAGGCAACTCTCTTTGTTTTATAAAGAAGTGCTCACAGTGAACGCATGCAAGTCGTAAAAGCCAGGAGGACAGGGCACCGCAATGGCCGAGTTGTAGGTGAAGGCGTCAGCTCCCACACCGGCCGTTCGCATCTCCTGGGGAATCGAATGACTTCCCACCGCAAGGCAGCGCTTTCTCCGTGCTAGGAATTGGACTTAGGGCAAAGAAACCGTCCTTTCTCCTTCCCCCAAAAGGAAAGAACCATATGGAAACACGGACATGAGGCAAGTCCATGTTGATCAAGGAGCCTCTTAATCCTGAGTTCCCCGACAAGGCCGAACGTGTGGCTTTTCGTGGGCTGGGTGAGCCCAGCTTGCCATCCGCCCGGAGCTGTGTCCCAGAAACCCGCCGCACAAAGTTTAGGCAAGATAGATCCAGCACCTTGATGTTGGTTGATGGTGGGCTAGTCTGTAGAATGTCTAGCTCAGCTGTCGCCCATTTTGAGGCCGCGCTCCTCCAGCAGCTGAACGCAGATTCGCCAGTTCAAGGCCCTTTCGCAGGCCAGTACCTCGGAAGCGTGGCTTAGCGACGGATTTGATATGTGAGTGATGGGCGGGGTGACACGCAACCTGAAAATGTTGGAGCTACCCTCCGGCCCCGCTGAAGATTGACCCCATAGGAGTCGTCATCTGTCATTGTCTGCCCTTCCCTAGCTGATCGAAGCTAGACTTTGGATCTAGAGCTGATGCGGTCTGCTCTTATGTCCCTATCTTGTTAAACTAAACTTGCTGTCAGGTACTCCTACAAATGGTAGCCCTCGATTCATCCACCTGGTAGACTAAGTAAAGGCTTCCCTCTACAATGAGCCCCCAAGTAACCAGAGTGTCTCAATCCCGGGTTCCCATTGCAAAAAAACATCCATGGCAAAAATCATCTCCGGGCGCCAGGCGGAATTGTAGCTCACCACATCAGGCCGGCATGGCATTGATGAGAGCAGCCTGCCGGAGTTTGGGCGGTTCATCAGTTCATCCATTCTGTTTCCTACCTCTCCCCCCTGTGAAATCCCCCAAAAACAACAGTTATGGGGAACAACCATCCCCCAACTCGAGCCCATTTTCCTTGACCCAGGCTCGATCCAAGCACTTCGAGCTCTCCCCCCTCAAACACTGAGGGCTTCACCAAGCTTGCAGAAATCAAGGGACTGCCGAGACTTGTGCACTAGAGGGTGCCCCTCATATTCCACCTGACTGGGATCGGTCAAAAAGGCAACCCCTGACAACAAAAATCATCTGGCAAAGGCTTTTGTAAAGGTGCGACCAAACTAATGTTTTGACAGCCACTCCCCCAAACCAAGTCGAGATAAAACAACCAGCTGGTGTGTTCTTTCAATTAGGGTCGCTTTGGTGCACATCATTTGGGAAGTCACGTCCACAAGTGGTTCCCACTAAAAAAGCATAGCCACGATTCAACCAAAGGGACCCCTCCCAATCGATGGACCCTCCTGGTGGCTTCTTTCCATCGGCCAGCCGCAGCGCAGGCAGCGATGCAGGCATTGCAGGCGATGATCTGCCGGGAAATCGCGAGCGATCGGTCGAGGTCCACACAGGGGCGGGGGGGAGGGAGTGGGTTTGTCTTACACCAGGGTGTGACTAAACCAAGCGGGAATTGTGCTATCTACTTTCAGACCATCCGAATAAGCAAAAGGACACCCCTTTATTTGGTGGCCCACTTTTCTGGAAACACCCATGCCACCCTCTTTGCTGGAACAAACAACTCGGGGGGGAGGATTCCCTTTTGGCTGGAAGAAAGCGGCGCTCGGAACTTGAGGTTCCAACGCTGCGAACCGTAAATCTAACTGCACAAATCACAGACATAAATTGCTCCCAAATGCATAAGTCAAGAACCAACAGTGGGTTTATGGTGCTGCTCAAGTGGAACAACCACCATAGACAGGTTTGTGGGAACTATGGATGGACTTCCGAATTTGACTGATTCTCTACTTAAATGGAGGTGTGAACCGTGAACCAACCCGTTATTCCCACAAGCCTGACCTTAGACAAAAGCAAGGTCAACAGTCATCATACCGGACATCTGGGCAGCGGACATTGGGACTGATGTGCCGCGACACCATCTCCTGCGAATTCAAAAGCAGAATGACCCGGTCTCGGGCTCACGGTGGATTGATGAGGGTGGGAACACACTCTGATAACATTGGATGACACTCCCCTGGACTAATTGGATAATTCTTGGAAAGGGGGAGAATAACTGACCGCACTGGTTTGGAGGTCTTCCAATCAGGGACTTTACACATAGGTTTGGATGGATGGATCGGCGACCGATACGCAGGGCTGGGCTAATCCCTTGTTGGAGCATGTTCAAAGCGCAATTCAACCCCCTTCTGGCTTCCCTATCAAGGGGCCCAGGGTCTGCGTGTTCAATCACATTAGCACAGCCCTACCATTGCGGATGCACTTCCCCCCCTCCCTCGGCTCCTGTAGCGTGTACAGCCTCTCAGGAATGGGAGCAAGGTTGCAAGACTGGCTGCGATTGGGAAGCACTTTGCTCATGCGTCTGTCTCCAAATGAGAGGACCGGCTACCAGCTGCAAGCAGTGATCCTGGTAGAAAAGGGGACGACAACTCTTTCCGAATTGCCGTTTCAAAATGGCATCCACCAAACCAAGAAGGAGCAAGGGTGCTGCTCAACTGAGTGAAGCTGCGCCTTGGCAAGCACCAAACATGAGTAGGACCAACAAAATGCTTCAAGCATATGAAACACGGTACCACATGGAATAACACGCCAAGACCTTTGAACTTCATCATATTGAAGAGCTTCTCCAATCGCTTCACACGCACTGTTTCACGCCAAATCCATCGCCCTCGTGCGAGAAAAAAAAAAACAACGATGGGTCTCCTCCCAAAAGAGTGATTTGAGCCTTCTTATCAACTGCCTTCTGTCAAAGAGTTTGGAGATCATCTGGATGCTTCCTAATGCTGATCCTGTAAGTCTTGGGGAGTGAAGCGGGGGGAAGCTGTGCACCCTCCCTGTTCATACTAACCCTTCCCGCCAAAAGGTAGCCGCCTGTTGTCAACTTCACCCATACGTGCGCTACATAGGGGCCATCTGTTTGATAGCCCCGTTAAAAAGGTGGCACAAGGCGGCCGCAGGGTCCAGAAAAAAGCCTTTGGGTTTGCTTCACACGACAGGGCTGTCACCCTTGCGGACCTTTCGTGTCCACGCACGCATCGAGCCAACAGGAGACCTATACTTGCATGACCCAGAGGTGAGTGGCCAAAGCTCAATGTTTGCGAACTGAACTGGTAAATCCAATAATCACACCTATACAAGCGACCCAGCATGGCAAACGATATCAGGTTCTATCTGGACAAAACCCGCACGTGGCCCAGGTAAGATGAAAGTCATCAAACAGCAAGCACCTCAATTGTTCACTGATCACCCCCTCTTCTGAGTAGTCTAAGGCCCTATTTAAGGCGGGTAGGGCTGGTCTTAAAGGACCACCCCAGAAACCTACAGTCGAAAGATGTCCAAAGCCAGGAAGCGCGTAGGACCACTCGCCATCTGCCTCCGGAGGGATGGTTCCGGAGGAATTCTGAGTGCGAACCAGTTGCCACTTTCGTAGGTAACCTCTGGGTCCTTTACCTCTCGGTTCTCGGTTTCACATGATGGCTTCCCTTTATAATGACCCCTCGTGCCCCGCCCCCCTCCAGCCCATAAGTTCGTTCGAGGGCGCCCAAAAAGGAACTGTCGTTTGTCACCCCTCACAGTAGGGTTGCTTCAAAGACCCTTTCACAAGGCCGGAAAGTCGGTGATGAGGACTTGGAGGACCCAATTGGAGGTCCGCCCTTGTGGTCTGGTCATTGGCTCGAAACAACCCGGACATACCCTGACCAAGAAATGTATCGAACAAAAACCCAGCAGTTCGTCTTTTGTGCCGTCGCGCGGTTGCCCATTGCTGACTTGGAGCCTCACATGCGCTGATGACGGCGCTGAAGGTGATTATGTCCGGCTCTACTTCCTTAGTCTTGCAGAGTTTAGGGTGGGGTCGCCCCTTGAAATCATACTCAAACTACCACAGCTACATCAGTAGCATGTGTTTAGGCCACTTGCCGTGTCGGACGTGGCGAGACGGCCATGTTTTGAGCCTCCACAAAGCTGTAAGACTTGTATTTGGTCACAGCAAGTGCAGGCAACAAGCCCAAGGCGTACCCCCCAACAGAATCCAGCACTCCCCCCTGCAACTTCCGGATTTCCCAGACCCGGCCCTGTTGTCCGCGTGAGATCCACCAGCTTTCGCTGCCGGACAAATTGAACTCGTCAACAGCTTACCCTCAAAACTGTGACTCGAAAAATGCTCCGCAGGGATCCTCTTGCCAGGGGCCCAAAACGGTCAAGGATCCAAAGCGAATTACACCAAACACTTTTCGCCTGGCGGCCGCTTGCAGCATGCCGCGCAGCACTGCCACTGCTTGCTGCCACTCCTCGGGCAGCATCCGGGGGTGTGACCTGAAATTGGAACCCCTTATCGGTCAGTGGTTGAAGGGGAGCAGGGGTTGTGCCGAAATGCTGATTGAGTGGTGCTTGACAAAGAAATGGATAGTTCTCCAAATGTTCCTAAGCATTTACATGAGCCCCAGAAACACTCATTTCTAGGGGGAGCACCCCTTCAAAGGCTCCATGCTGATTACATGGAGAATAGGTCATTCATCCGTGTCTCGAACGTAGTCCTTTGCCCGTTTTGTTTGGATTTCAAAGAGATACAAACACTTCAGAACTTTACGGCAAATTTATGCTGAATCTTGATGGCAACCACTTTGATTTGCCCACTTCCCATTTTCGCACGACTTTGGGGCTACCCTGGGTACCGGAAGGTCAAAAAACATACACGACACCACTGACGTGCAAACCTTCGCGCATGAGTAAAGCATACCAGAAAGATGTAAGGGTCTCACAAGAAGGGGTATCCAGACAAATCAATGCGTAGCCACCGGAAGCCAACCATGGGGGCCCTGCTTTTATGAAACACCGAGTAAGACAAGTGAATTAACTCATTGGACACATGTTGTAATTTAGAGTGGTCTTACCTCTGTATGTTTGGAACTCCCTACTTGGAGGCTGACCTTGCCAGGGAAAAATAATTGCCGTCTCCTGCGAACATTATGTGCCGCCTCCAGCGATGATTTTCGAGCTGTGTCTGAGGGCCCTTTCTGCGCGATGAGTTCCTCCAGCCTTTTGTGCTTTCAACAAAGCACCCTTCCAACGCTCAACACTTAAGAAACGCAAGTGGACATAAACAGGGCTTTTGAAGATGATCCGAAACAGGTAACGTGCCCACCTTTGGGCCAACCCCTGAGTTAAACGCGGTTCAATTACAGCTGTTGAAGAGGAACTCATAAAGGATACTGTTGGGCCAGTTGAACACTCACTTTTACCAGTGGAGCTCAATGATCTCCTTTGAACCCTGCAAAGCTGACTGGGCATCGTTGAAGACCATTTTCCTCCAAAAGGGGCCCTTTGCTAAGTTCGATGTTGGTACAAATGGCAACTTACTTGTTGGTGCAAACTTAACCATCAGGAAACAAAACAAGTTGCTACTACCTTAGCCCCTTCGACCTGTTGGAAACAAACGGCCTTTCGAGTCAACATGCAAACAGTGATCGACCTTTGCCCACCTGGCGACCGCAGGTGGCCACGGCGTTGCACAAGGCACAGTCCGCCAGTTTGGCGTCTAAAGCGCTGCGCAGCAACCCTGGCACTGGTCAAAGCAGTTGGTCACCAAATCACCAAATTCGCTCTTAGGAACAAAGCCTGAAATCAGGGACCCTTTGGTGGACTTTTGGGGAATTTGGTTCCCCATTGAAGTTCATAGCCGTTTGAGCCAGGTGGAATAGTTGAAGAGGCAGGGCACTTGATAAGTGGTTAGCGACCATCATTATAGCCTAATTTAGGGATTTACAAGCATGGTAAAAGGGTGAGCGGCGGAATGGGTTTGGGGGGGAAGTGAAGCCATCTTGGTCGGCAAGAAAAGGATACACTGAAAGAGACAGTATCAGATTCTGCTTCAATATGTTTCCTACCAAAGATATAAAAGAAGTCTCACTAAAGTGGCTGGTTGTTGAACGGCGGGCCTGGAAAACACAAACAATTGTTCATTCTGTGATGGTTTCCTCTGGGGGAAATTAAAGTTATGGGCTATCTACAGCAAGGCATCATCAGAAAGCAGCTGCCCTGCTCTGTGGCAGCATAGGTGCAAAGGGAAAGCAAGGGACAGCAAGGGATGCAGGTCCACAACATGCTGGAAAACTACTGGAATCAAGCTTCGAAACAAAGTAAAACAAAACAACAATCAGTGAAATTATGTGCAGTCTAGCGTGATTCGTGCACAAAAACGCTCTGCCAATTTATTCTCGGGGCGCCCCACCTCCCCCCCCCACACTTAACACAACTGCAGCGAAAAAGTTGGTTTCCCTCATTCTACAATGATTCCAAAACCTGAAGCAAGGAATCCACCAATAAAGGACCCACATCATGCTGAAATCGGTGTCCATGAAAAATCAATGTTCCTGTAAAAGGGGTATTCTGGCAAGTTCCATGCTCCATGTGGGAGAGGGGCTCAACTATTGCGCCTGTGGCGCAATAGTTGAAATCGTAAAATGATGGTACAAATCATGGAGATCTGGGTGAAACTAAGGAACGAACTGTTGGAACAACTGCGCAGCCACCGGGATAGATGGAATGAGGCTTCTCTGCAATTCAAAAAGGATAAAGTTCTGAGTGTCTTGATTGCACGGCAAAGGAGTGGCACGTGTAGCCTTGGTCTGTTCAAATTGCTTTTGTGGCTTCAGCGTGTCGCGAGAACGTGGCAGGTGGGCGCCTCGAGAGAGGCGTCCAATCAAACCCACCATTTTAGGGGACCACTATTTGGAGACACGCCTAATTTAAATATGACACTTGTGGTGTGGAACCCAAATGGAACGAAGACCTTTTGTGGCAACCCAGGTGACCGCTTTTCCTTGGTCCTTGGGCCAAGGTCTAACATTTCCGTTCGGCTGTGGATTGCCATTGAAGAAGCCGTTTCATGGGTTCTTCCCGTCCAAACCAACAGGGCATGCTTTCCATGGACCCTGATTCTCACGAACCCGGAGACGAACTTGAACTATTTAAAAGAGCAAAGGTCGCTTTGGTCAGTTGAGGGGAGGCAACCGGAGCGATCCTTTCCCAAACGGGGCCCCCTTCGGAAGCCGAGAGGCGGAGGGCATGTGCCCATTCAGCTGCGGGACCTCGGCTCTTTTGTGGCCAAGAAAGGAAGCCTCACCAAGCGGAAGACCCTCACCAAGTGGAAGCTGAAGCCTTTGCCATAATGTCCAAAGGATTTTCTGCCCGAAAAAAACCAGGACCAGCGCTCTCTCTCTCTCTCTCTCTCTCTCTCTCTCTCTCTCTCTCTCTCTCTCTCTATAGACATCCCAAATTGAGCAACTTGGGCTTGGGGCACTGCTCATACTAGTCGCCAAGACCTCATTTGAACACCCAGGGCACTATCGGACCCAATCATATGACGTGTCGGGCGCCCTTCTCAAAGAGTGGATGCCCATTTCCAATGGTCAGAGTAAGGAGAGCCATGGAGTCTGGTTCCTCAGGTAACGACATGGTCGCCTAGCTCGACGGGGTTTATTAGCGTTCAGAATCCAGAGCTTTTCAGTTGATGCAAGATTGGAGCAAACAATGCTGGTTGAAATCATCCAGCAACCCAAGTTGTGTCTTTTTTCTTTTCATTGAGGTCCCACAATGGACGGCACGTTTACCAGTCATGATCATACTCCTGCTTTCAACGGTAGGGACAAATTAACAAAAGAAATCTTGAGCAAATGGGTCTTTTGCCGACTGCCCGCATCCTGTCAAACATGGCCCTGCAATGCCCCGCAGCTCCGAAGCTTGGAGGTAGTCTCCAGGCATTGGAACCCGCATGGGTGTCGGCCAAAAGCTCCCGAAATGGTCGGTTCCCTGGGCGTGAAGGAGGCTCCTCCACCTTTCCGGCCATTGGAATTCCTCAAAAGGAGACGCAAAGCAGGTTCCAAAGAAGCGCCAACTTCTGGCAAGGATCTGTTCCAGTGACCCACCCCAAGACATGCATCTCAGCGATTTCTGGAGCCTGGGCCCACCCCCAAACGAAACGCCAACTCAAAGGAGGCCCATAGAAAACAAGGCCCTGAGCTCGAAATTCATTCGGAGGCTCGCAGCGCTGCCACCAGCGCGTTCATGGCCGTGGCGTCCACAGCAGCGCGCAGTTGGCCCATAGAGCTCCAAAGGCCCAGCGCCTTCGGATCGATCCGCAAGGCGTCGAATCCGTTTCCCCCTTGGTAACACCAAATTCCAACGAGAACCAAGGGGCTTTGTAGGCAACACCAAATTCCATTTACCCTAAACCCAAATGGTCCCCTTGCAAAACGAAACGTCTTCCATGTAGAAGGGCGCCTGGTTCTGTGGGTCAAGGGATTTCCCCTTTAACCAACGGAATATGGATCCAGGGGTTAGCTTCCTAGGTTCCATCGCAAGCTCTATAGGCAACTAAACATATTCGGCACAGGGTACACCTGAAATGGGTACTTTCCTGTTGATCAGGTTTGGACTTTTTGCGGCTGCAAAATTAAATAGACTTTAAGGGTTTCAAAAGGAAGGCGCCCTTGGAATAGTTGGGGTCGCAACCCCCACATGGTACACTGACCCCGAGAGAAAGGGTTCTGCAATTCCATGTGGACAATTGCGCAAATCGGGGCAAGAAGTTGGTGATTTATCAGGCCTGGAAATCCAGGGAGCTGGAAATCAGCACAACCAAGCGATATCTTGGAATACAAAATACCCACCCAAACGCGCAGCACGCGGGTGCTTAAGAGTTGACCTACTCCTGGCCCTCCCAGGATGAAAAAATGCCATAGGAAGCTCAAGGGTACTATTGGACCTTGGTGCTTGGAATCACCTCAAGCTCTCATGTTAAAGATTTGGGCTATCAGATTTGGCGGGCCGTGGGTTCATGTTTCGAATCAAGGAATTTGCCAAGGGCCATACCATTTGGAGGCCCCCGAAAAAACACCACACAAACAGCAATTTATCCTCCAATGTTCTTTCATTTTCCCTTTGAGTCAATGAATTCCAATAGGGAGCCACCTCACCCAAACTTCAAACTCACACCCATGTGTCATTCGGATTGAAAACTTTTCCCCCTTCTTTGGGTCTCCCGGGCACTCGCAATGTCATGATAGACTCTGCTGCCTGCATCCAGTGCTGTCTGCAGGCGTCCAGGCCGGCGGTAAATCCCACCTGAGCGACGGTTGTCTTAGGCAACACAGACTGAACGTGTCTCACAGATTCGCACAGGCTGCCTGGCGCGGACTGGCTCTCGTGTGATTCATTCAAATTCTCAAACCAGGAACGTGGCCAAAAGCCGGAAAAGAACTAGGCCGCTGAACCAGCTATGCCGGGAGTGACTCATGGAACATGTTGTGTCTGCCACTCGGCGAAAACAAACAATGTAAGTTTACAGCTTACAAGCGTGGTTTTGGACAAAATGGGCAGGCAACGTGCGACATATACGTGCGACATACAACATGTTTCGGGCAAGCGGGATCCCGGAACCATCGAAAAAAAATACGTTTACCCTCGAATGAGACTGCGGGGGTCACTAGCACCGAAGGAGCATAGAAATCACAGGGCCTGCACAAACTGATGACTGTAGCCGAAGCTGACAAACATCTGTTATTCAGTGCAGCTTTTCACTGCCAGATCGCTCTCTCGCCCTGGCCTCATTGGACAAAGACCCGTCAGGGCGAATGGGGGACACCTCAGATCGCACCCTTGCTGCAAGACCCGTCTTCCAGGATCCACGAGGGCCCTGGTCTGCAGATTAACTCTGATCAACATAGAGCCAAAGCAATCTTGCTTATAGCAATCTCACCGTGTTTTCTTGCACAAAGGACCTGGACATTTCGTGATCAGCTTTTTGGCTTTACTTGATTGTAAGGGTGAGAACCGCCTTGGTGACATACAGGTTGTGGTCACTTGCCCAAAGGGCCAGGAAATAGAAGGCTCACCTTCTGGAACCTTGACTTGGGCCAACTCAGGGAAACCAAAAACTTAGATCCGGCTGATTCTCTTTGGCGTGAGCTGTCATGCAATAACTGAACCTGAAGGCAACATGAACAATTCACCAGCCTGAACCCTAACATGACCTAACCCAGTGCTTCCAGTTGCCGCTATGGTGGGTAAGGGATCCTTAGTACCTGCTAATCGCGGAAACTGGACTCACTTGCCCAAAGGACCTGTTAGTAAAAGGCTTTCCTTTAAGTGCAGATCCGATCGATTCGCTTCGGGCAAGTGGGTGGAAGTAGCGTAAAACACTTCTTCTGGGGGGTTCCAATTGAAACAGAGAGGCGCCTCGACAAAAAACAAATCAGCCGTGGGGCCAGGAGTCTCAGGAGCCGCTGCCATTCGCCCGCCTTGTGGCAGGCCAAGGCCAGGTAGTTCCTTGGGCGAATGGACACTGACGGATCTAAAGATATCTAAAGGACACATGTAGGGGGAACATGTAGAAGATTGGAGTAAGACATGCAGAAATATCAAACCTTCGAGTGTCATCTTCCTGGTAACCCAAGGGAAGGTCTGGCAGGTTGAAGGCTCTGGATTTGAACCTGAGCACTGGACAAAAGAAAGAGCTCCCCAGTGTGTCTGTCTTGTGTACCACATCACGAGGAAACTCAGAAATCAAGTCGGCCAACGGTGATGTCTGAAAACACACGGGGACCTCTAGGAAAAGCTCTGCCTAAGAGTTTGCCCGCCCTCGTGCCCCTGGCAAAAACCAATACCCCTGATATATAGCCGAAACAAACATGAACGAACAAAATACGCAAATACAAGCATCAACATGCACGCACATATCCATGAGCTGTGACACAATTACCTGCTCAGAAAAAGAACAGGATAAATTTAAGCGACCCCCCGGGTTTGTACAAAATTAGGGTGCCTCCCCTTTTCCCCCACATGCCCCCGTCCCCAAAGCAGCAGTAGACAGCTGATTTTTATATTTGTTTTAATCTTGCCTCATGATTGACGGGTTTGTCACTCTCCCTGGAGGCCCGAGGGAACTTTACGAGTCGGAACCACCTCAATGGTGGACATACAGCTTCCAGAAAAGCAGTGAAGACTCATACCAGCTAGTTTTGTTGCTGGCTTACTGTAATCAGCAAAACTTTGTCACACACAATCCAATGACAAGCATCCCAAATGAGGACACAGAACACGTGCTATAGGAGTAGATTCAGAGAGCGACCAGGTAGTGCATGCCAGCTGCTTCTTGCAGAGCCCTTCACAAGTTTGATCCGAGGCGTGTGGCAAAGGTGTGACGATCCATCATGGCGACCATCATGATGCAAGAGGGCTTGTTGTGTTCCATGTTATTTTCAGAAGGGCGAATGGGAGCTTATTGACGGGCCACGACAAGTTCTAACCCGCACAAGCACTACCTTTAGACTCTTCGGTTGCTTTCCATGTCAATCAACTGTTCTCCCCCAACGAGAACATGTAGTTGCGCAGTTCGTTGTTCGCATTTCGCAGAAATGACAACTCTCCAAATGACATCCGCCACACCTTGCAAGCTAAGAAGCAATCCCTGGTCCAGCAAGCTGACACCGGTGCAAAGGATGTGGTCTGCCTCGGGCTCAATGACTCAAGGCACTTGGACACTAAGGAACCCTCTCAGGCGCTAAGACCACAAGGAACTGCCGAAATGCCCCCTGCCATCCGGTGACATTTCGATGATTCAAAGTCATCAGAGAAGGACAGAATGCCATGTTGATCCGATTTAAGTACGACAATCGATGATCAAAGGAAAACACCATGTGAAACCTAGATCACAAGAACCTTTGGTAAAGCATGGACTCAGCAGGATGCACAGGTTGTTTCTCCCAGCGTCCCGCAATTCAGCAAAAAGTCTAAGGAGCCCGATGGAAACAATGTAGGACATGGCTGTAAAACCAGCATGAAAACAGAGGCTTCCTGCAAAAATACATGCCTCTTTTCCTTGAAAAAGCAATCGTTTTAGCATCATCATCTGCCTCAACTACAAAAGGGAGCAAATCCCGCAAGGGCTGGGCAACAAAACCTAAAACTTACTGAGTGCATTGGCCCACATCTTGTTCCAGCACAACCCATGATCCAAAGGCCAAGTGCTAGATGCTCAAACGAGCCAATGAGGTCTGTTGAAATCCCCTCATGTCAATTCCTACAACACACATGCCACGAAGGATTGTAGAGGCCCAACAGGTTTGGGGCTAGTGGCTTAACAGGCTGGGAGCTACCCCCTCTTCGAATTAACATGGAGCTCAACAAGGGGCTTTCCCAAGAGGAGTTCCTCCAGAAGCGGGTGCTTTTGGGTTCCGAAAATACAAGGTTTTAACTGGTGGGCTCCGAGAATGCCGCGAAGCCACTAGACCAAGGGCCGTCTGCCAGCGAACACTCCGGTCCTGAGTGCGTGAAGACTCAGGCACCAAACCATGCTTGAAGCGGTGGATGGACAGAGAAGTTTCAGCCCTGCTGTTTACGACTAATCGGCCTGAACTTCTGCCGGTTGCCAAAACTGTGATGCCTACGCAAAGCATTGCAGGTGGAAACCTGCAGAGTTTTAAGCCTAACCTCCCCACCTCTACGCGCAGGCCTGTTGGCTGGCCTGGGCGCCTGGCAGCTTATGTCGTCTCTTATGTCTCAGGCGTGTCAACAGGCAGCGCTTGGGGCGCTCGGGGCGCTCGGGGCTTGGCACGTCTTGTCTCACGCCTTATCTCCACCTTGTGCTTGCCACTTGCAATTGCCAACTTTGCTGCCAGGGTAGAAGTAATTGGACAGAAAGAATTCCCTTTGTCTTTGTGTGGGTAAGTGCCACCTACTTTCCCTCAACTGCAAGGCAGGAGCACGTGATCGTGCCACTTACTTTCACCCAACTGCAAGCATGTGCCAGGCAATGCAGTCCCATGCCCAGCGTTTGCAACGACCCGGGGATGAGACAATGGCTGGCCCTGCAGCCTCTTGAACATTAACATGGAGCAACAAACGAACATGTTATGTTGATTACTCAAAGGAGAGAGAAACACAGTTTTGTCAACAACGGGGGAACCCGGGACCTTAAAAGGAACGAACCCCTCCGTGACTGCGACCTCTCCCTTAACCTTGTGGGAAGCGCGAGCAACGCGCTCTTTTCAGCACTTGAGCCAAAGCAATGATCGTGTCATGCTTAGGAATGTACATCATGCAACTGACTACATGAGAACCTACCTCATGTACCTCTGGGCCATAAATGTCATCGTGATAATTGACTCCCCCCTCATTGACGGCACTGAGGGAGTGTCTTGGGCGCATTACCACGCCAACTTGAAGTCAAGTTTACATCACAACGACTAACGCAAGTTATTCAAGCGTCGCCCAGTCACTTGCACACTTTTGGAATTTTTGCAGGCATGCTGCAGCGCACTAGGCAGCTGCTTTAGCGGATCTACTTTCACGAACGTCTTCAAGCTTCTCTGGAAGGTCAACACGAATGCCGAGCAACCGGATGGCATGGTCCCACTTGTTGGGTGGAAGTGCTTTCGTGAAGATGTCTGCTGACTGCATGTCTGTTTGGACGTATTCTATCGAGATGTGTTCGCTTTCAAGCTGCTCTGCGATGCACGCGAGATTCACCTTGTGTGTTCGCTGGACACAGCGTAGCTTGGATGAGAAACCTTTCCTTGCTACGAGGATAGTCGCCTGATTGTCCTCGTGGATCTTGAGATGGAATGGTCGGTCCAAGATCAGCTCCCATAAGCTGAGCGCTGGGAGAGCCTCCTGGTACAGGGAGTACGCAAGAGACACGATCTCCGCCTCGGTTGTCGATCGGGAGACCGAGGTCTGCCTTTTAGACACCCACGCAAGGGGGAAATGCGTGTGCGGACCACTCAAAATCAAGAATCCTCCGTTCTCCAGCGAAATCGGCGTCCACATAGAGAGACAGATGCAACTGATCAGTCGAATCCTGAACTGTGCCAACTAGCGTGCTGTTGACCGTGCTGTTTATGTAGCAGACAAGCCTATGTAGCTGCTTATCGCAGTTTCTAGACCATTTCTGAACAAAAGAGGCAAGGTCGCCAATGGGCTTGACCAGGTCTGGACGTGCCAAACGGCCGAGCCATAAGGCTTTCATTAACACGCGGCAAGCGGCGAAGCCGAGCTCACCCTCCAAGGCGTCATCTGCAGGATCAAGGGATCCAGCGGGACAGAATGGAGTGGTGGCATCACGCAACTTTTCTGTTTTTAGCTGTGCAACCTCAAGATATAATGCAACCGTTTGACGGGCATAATCCCGCATGTCGAACGCCATGCCCCCTTTCAATCTGCCCATTGCGGCATTAAGATCGGGTTCAGTTGGGTCCTTTGGAGCATCTATCAAAAGGTGATTCCTGCCTAGCACCCGGTATATGTCTTCTGGGGGTTCTATATCAACCAGTCTTGTTAACTTTTCCCAGAAGTCTTTATGAAGGTGGCTGGGGCCGGCCAACGTCAAGTCGTCGACGTATGTCGAGAGAAGTAACCCGGACTCCTTGAACCAGAAGTTTCCAGGAAACTCTGCGACCTCACGCCCTCCAAGTTCACTAATGAAACCTTTGAGGTGTGCCTCCCAGAGTCCGCCAGCGTCAGGATGCCCATAAAGAGCTTTAACGAGCAAAACCACAGGTTTCACGAAACGCTCGCGCCACCACCTTGGCCGGAGCTCAGGCGGGAGTGTGATCCAAGTTTGGTACTTGGACTTCAGCAGTGCTTGCACATAAGCCTTTATAGCGTCCGCTGTTGTGGTGGAATTCCCTGGCAGGGATCCATAAGCGAGACAGTTATTAAGACCTTGTACGCTCGTGGGATTTGCTCCCAACTCTTGGTAGACAGCTGCCGCGCCATGTTCGTCTTTCGCACAGTCTCCGCGATACACAATCCTACCTTTCATCTTCTGAAGGTGTTTCGCGAGTTCGGCGAACTTGACGGATGCTAGCGACATCAACTGCCCGAAATGGACTTTTATACTGGATCGTCGCGCCTCAGCAGCGACTTGATCATACTCTCGGACTGAATTTAGATCCCAAACACCGGCTTTCTCCAGGCCTGTGGCTTCAAGTCGAACGGCTTCAAGGGCTTCCGGGGAAGCCAACATTTCGGCACGTGACAAGAGTCTGGTCACCATTGCGGTGATCTCAGGATCCATTTCTTCTTTGACTTGTCCCAGGGAATGTGCGATGAGATTTTCAACATCAAGAACTTGTTCAAGAATGTTGTGACACTTTTCATCGGACTCAACAGCAACACCTATGTCTTCCAAACCGGAGAGAGGGGATATGTGTTTTAGCTGCTGTTCACGTTCCCGGTGATCGAGAGGCAATGGCACTTGAACAGGCATCGCAGGCACTACGGGCTGAACTGTCGGATACAGCACACGGGCAACTGTGAGACACATGCCTTCGGGGTAGAAAGCGGTCTTTGCGGTCTTGTTACCTGCTGTAAGCGAATGTTTATACCCTTTTTTGTGCGGACACTTGAATGCACCTAGCGCGGATGCGAGTGTGCTATTGCTGGTCATGACTTTCCATGGCTTCTTGATGGGATAACCATTGCTGTCCTTCAGACCTAGGGCGCAACCGTGGAAGGTCGCTGGGGTGAAGACTTGTGCGTATTCCCTAAAGAATGCAGAAACATCATCCCTAGCCCAGCTGTCGCAATCCCTTGGCCACTCAAACGAAACACTCCCCCCCTGATGGAGGACAGTCTCTGCGTGACGTCTGAATCTGGAGAACAACTCTCTCGACTCTCTAACCTTTTGCTTCAGTTTCTTTTTGAACTGGCTTCCTAACTTGGCCTTATTAAGGCGTTGCCATGCTGAACCTGATGTGCAGGGAATTGCAGCCCAGAGATTGGGTTTGTCACAACCTTCAATCTGCGACTGCAACTGGATTTCTCCTTCATCTGTGCTAAGGTCGATAAACTCTTTAGCCAACCTAACATGAGGTATACCAAGACCTTCAAACACGCGACCCATATTGGACTCTGGTGAACATGCGTATTCGAACATCACAGGCAACTTGTCAATGCGTGCCTGTCGCTTGCGGGCACGATGATTTCCTACCTCAAAATGCTTGGGCTGCGGAGCTTCAACCTGTGCCCTGCATGGCATGCCAAAAATTGGCAATGTATCTGGACGACCGTTCTTTGACGCTTCGGTGAGAGGTGTCGGCGGTACAGAGTCTAACATCACGGCTGCACCTGTGGTGATAACACAATCAGACTTAATGGGTTTTAACTTGAACACTGTGAACCCGGTCCATGCATCTCCAAGTGAGCGATTAGGTCGGCTACCAAACCAACCATCGTGGATGTTGTCTGCTTTGCCCCCCTGAAACACGGCACGAGTGGTGCGAGCTGCAGTAAATCTTTCTGGGGAAACGGGGCAATCCTCGACCTCTTTTGGGGTAAAAAGATTCTGCCTTGGCATGATATGGTATCGGACCAAACAGTTGGCATTTTCTTTGAACACCAAAAAATCTTCACCTCGCGATGTAGCGGCTGTCGCTGGCGCGGTATCGAAAAATGAGGCGCCGGGTCTTGAGGGAGCGGGCTCCCCAGCTTCGGCTGCATCAAATTCATGCGCAACGTCTTCTGCACTAACTGCTATTTTAGGATCCTCTTCATGCTCGGATGCGTGGATTGCTCTGGCTAGCTCCTCATCCCCTTCAGTATGAACAGTGGGAATGGGTTCCTTAGATTCAGTTTTGGCAGCGCTTTTTGCAGCTGCTTCAGCTCGATCTGCAGAAACAAGTTGGGAGAACCTCTTCTTGCATTCGGCACTGTGAATCTTGGAATGACCGGTGCATGCACGGCAACCTGGCGTTTCCTTGAACTTGATGATCCTCTCAACAGTTATGTACACGGATTTTGACTTGACAGCGGATGGAGTCGGTGGGGCCCCAAAGGGCGCCTCTCGCAGGGGCAAAGTTGGGGGATCTGACCCGTCTGTCTTGCCACCATGCAATGCTCTATCTGCTGCTGCTGCGATCGGGAAGCTTGGGAGTCCGTCCTCAACGAACAATTCCGGTTCAGGAACATCGTGAACGGAAATGGAACCGTCTTTACGGAAGGCTTCATAGTCCATGACTTTGACCACATTACGGTACCGCAACCCCGGATCGACCCTCCAACCCAAAAAGAGCGCTGGCGCCATGTTCGGATCGAGAGTGCGCTTGCCAGGGGTCTTGGTTCTGTACCAAACCAATTGCCCGAAACAGCATCTCTTCCCTTGGAACTTTTCCTTGGTGAGAGCTTCCCATTGGGTTTTACCGGGGCTGAATGGAGCAGGCCTGTCGAACGACATGGAGAGACATGCAAATGGGTAACTAAACGTGTGCAACGAATAGGGCAACCCTGATTGCAAGTGGATGCTGCGACAGCATTCCTTCTCTTCGCGAATGTCGCGCTCCAGGACGGTGTTGTGTGGCCACCTGTTCGGCAAGCTTGTCTCGGGGACGAGACCGACTTCGTGGGCCGCTCCTTCGAGCTCTCCTGCTGCATCCATTTTTATTAGACATGCTGGCGGCGAATCAGTGGCCCGAAGGCCCATGAACTGACGGAAGTTTTTAACATGCGCTTGCGTGTCCCGCCTACTCACAGGGTATGCAAGGCGAACGCCTGAGAAAACATCACGTACTACATGATAGTGGCTGTCTTGCTGATGGCCTTAGACCTAGGAGTAAGGTTATCGTTCGAACCACCCTTACCTTTGCCCTTGGGGGCTGGTGCTGCATTAGCTTTAGGAGGAGGCGGCTTTGGAGCTTTAACCTTCGGCGCAGGGGCTGCCGGAGTCTGCTGGTCAGCAGATTTATCCTTTTTGCTTTTCTTACTCTTCTTGTTGGGCTTGTCCTCGCTGCTTGCTGCAGGCATGGCATTAGGACTATTCCCCTGGGACATGACGGCTGGCTTGATTTGAAGACTTTTGTCAAACTCATCCCTGTTCCGCTTGTCCTGATGGAGCTCCAAGGCTAGCTCAACCTTGGACCACAACCATTCCGGCTTCCTACGATGGCTGCCGATAGGGGCTTCCCGTGCCTTTTCTACCTTAGGCTTCAGCGCGGTGCACTTTGCCAGCTCATCCAACAGGTGATCAAACAAGGTTGTTTCCCTGGGTTGCTCTGCGACGGGGATTGCGGTCAGCACGTAAACGTACTTCTCCCGAAAGGCATCCAGGTCAGCAAGGGACGGGCCTGCAAGAGACAACTTTAACAAGTTTCGGCCTCCTAAGGTCCCTATCCTACCTCGTTCCAACTGAAAGTGCTTGAAGATGGCACGCATCATGATTCTCCCTACGGGCATCCCACCTGTTGAGATTCTCTCTTGTTCAACCATGTTTTGAAACAAGAGCCCGAACTTACCTTTGCGGCAGGTTTTAAGGAGCTTTGCGGCTACTTCACGATCTAACCGTGGGAAACGCTTGTCCGCGATGAGTTCTTGCTCAGTGGAGGACATGCATGCTTGGGCCCACTGGTACACTTCATCTCCGGGGGTCTTCTGGAGTCGACCGATGGCCATCAAAACTTGATTGACGAAACCTCTAGCCTGTCCAGCGTTCTCCGGAGGGGATGGTAACACGAGATCCTTGAGATCCTTGACGCGAACAACGGACTCCTCATGCGGCGTGATCTACGGCGGTCATGCCTACACTGGGATCGGCAGCTTGAGACGGGTCTGCATTGGGGAACTGGCCAGAGCCTCCCCCACCTCCCCCACCACCATTCATGGTGAGGTGTGGGCAATCCGTGTCTTCATGGCTGCCGCCGCAAACTCGACATTGTGGGGCATCATCATCTCCATCGGAGTCTGATGATGAGTCGGAGCTTGCGGCCGATGGCGCTTGTGGGGATGACGAGTACAACCCTCCCAACATTGTGATTGGTACTGGCGGAACACGATTGCCGTTGCCAGCTTTTGGCGGAGGCGGCGCCCCTGCGAGGAGCGTGGGAGGCGCTGGAGGTGGTGCGGCCGGAGGCGGAGGTGGCGGAGCCACTTGATTAGCAACCAATTGGGAAAGCTGCTGAACCATTTCCGCTAACGCCGTCACTTGCACTCTCACATCGGCTTGATCCCTTGTACCGTCTCTACCCAACCCGCTAGTCCTTGACGCGCCGGGGGCTGCGTCTCCAACAGAGGACGCTGCTCCTAGCGCTGCCGAATGGCCTGCGAGATGTTGACTTGTTGCACCCCCACCAGGGTCCCTTGAATCAGCTGGGGCATCGTGACCAAGTCCTGAATTTTGAACAGAACCACACGGAGGGTCGGGGATAGTACTTGTAAAAGCATTCCCTTGCGACGATGCGGCAACACCGGAGGCATCTTGTGAATCTGAAACCTGAGGTGCTCCAACCGGCTGATGGGTTCCTGGGGGAACTGTGCCCTGACTTGAGGCTTTAGCCGCGCTTGTTTCCGTAGCTGTTTCGGCTATTGATGCGGCTTTTGGCGGGGACTCTTGCATCGGAACAGGGGTCGCACGAGCTTGTTGGGTGAGTTGCGCAACAACACGTTCGAGATCACCAAGTCGTTGATGCATCACAGAATTTTCCTGGGACAATCCACGAATGGTATGCTCTTGACTGGCAATGGTTTGTTCTCTTTGTGAGATTGCCTGTTGAGCCTCTTGAACAATGCGTTGAACCTCTTGCTGAGCGTCCTGTTGAGTGGCATTAACAACCTGTCGTGCGTTCTCGACATGGCCAATGGCTTCCTGTCGTGTCTGCTCGATTAGTTGCCTAGCCTGAGCCTCACTTTGTTGTGCTGTTTGTACAGCCTGCTGTGCTTGCGAAGCTAGCTGAGCGGCCTGAACCCTAACGTCTGATACTTCTCTTACAGCCCTTTCCCTGATCCATCCGGCCTCTTGTCTCGCCTGGTCGGCGGCCTGCTGTTGGTGCAAGGCGTGATTGGCTGCCTGAGCAGCAAGGTCGGATGCTCGATGAGCTTGCTGCACCGCAGCTCCAGCTATAAATGCCGCAGCGGGTACGTTAGTCATCGGGTCAGGTAATTGCGATCCCTGTGAAGGAAACTGAATGACTGGGGAAGCTTCGGATGATGTAGGTTCTGACACGATCGGACCACTTGGGGGTGATGATGGTCGTGTTTGGGCTGCTCGTTGAGGTGTGGATGTGCGAACTGTGGACATAGCTGCAGGAACCATGGCTAGGTCAGGGTCATCCGGTTCAGAATCCCTATTTGGGTTCTGATGGCGGTGATAAGCCCGTTGAAGCCATGACACAGCGATGCAATTTTGCACTCACACGAAGCTAGCTCCACGCGCTTTGAGCAGCGTGTCAAAAGGTGCTACGAGGAGATATCCCTGGATTGGCAGCTGGTTGCGAAACGCTCAAGTGAGCCACTCAAGAAAATACGCCCTGCTGCTTTGCACCTGATGAGTTCTGTATTTGTAATTGTACTTAACAAGGTTGCGTGGCCCCCGGTGGTTTCAGCCGGCGGGTGTTTTGAGCTAGCTGCGACATGTGGTAGCGCCAACTGGGCTGAATGGATCCGGTTTAGCCCAGAGCGCGCAAGTAGCTTGCGGCACACGGTATGCTGGCAAGTCACAGCGGGACACACAATAGGGCTGATTACATCACGCAGCACGCTCCACATGTAGAGCAAAATGGAACGCGCGCAAGGTTGATCCCACATTGCTGTAAGGACCCCGGAAAAAACAGGTCAAACTAAGCTCAAAACCCTTGACTGTTTCTGGGAGAGAGGGGGCTTACTAGTGCTGTTGTTCACCGCAAAGCTACCAAAGGTAGAGGGAAGAGTTGAAGACAACTGTCTTGTCGCTGAAGCAAGTTGTCTTCCATTGACAACTATTTTGGCAAAGCATCAAACACCCGTAGGAGGGAACGCCAGGCACAGTGCTTAAATTGTGTTTGCGTCCGCCTCAAAATTATTGTTGCGAACTTGAAGTATTTGTCTGGAACAAGAAGACTGACTTGTTTTTGCCCGGTTAGGAGGTCTGAGGGGTTGTTTTCATGGTGTAGAAGCATGTGTCACCGGCAACACCCCCAGCATCGCCAGCAACGCGTCCTCTGCGCAGCCTCCCCAAAAGGCACCTATATCTAGGCGCCGTTTTCAGACAGCGCGAGACAGCCAGACACCCCCAGCAACACTCCCAGCATCACCAGCAACGACGCATCCTTTGCGGAGCTTTCCCCAATGAGGGTTAAACTAGTACCCGCTTTCAATCGCCGCAAGACAGCCAGCAACGCATCCTCTGCGGAGCCTTCCCAAAAGGCGCCTAAATTTAGGTGCCGATATTTCAGACAGCGCGAGACAGCCAGACACCCCCACCAAATCACGGCTAAATTAGTACCCGCTTTCAAAGGCCGCAAGACAGCCAAGCGCCGCCAGTATCACCAGCAACGCCCACAGCATCACCAGCAACACATCCTCTGCGCTCTGCGGAGCCTTTAGGCGCCGTTTTCAGTCACCCCTAATCCCGCGCCTACCAAGCAAGCAAGAGTCAATTCAAGAGGATTCCTGAAAAAAAACTTCAGGAAGCACCTTCTTGAGGACCCCTGTAGTCACTCCTCCCCGCAGCCTGCTTCGAGCTGCGTTGCCATTTCAACCGTTTAGGAGCCTAAGTCTCCGCGGCGAGCTTTTAGTCTTGGGTTGCAAGGGGCTTGCGGCTTGCGGTCTCTCCAACGCTCGGCCGAAAGGACGCACGGCGAGTTTTCCAGTTCTAGGCCAAAAGGATGCACAGCGAGTTTTCCAATGTTAGGCCAAAAGTATGTGCAGCGAGTGGTCCCCTGTTAAGGCAAGAGGATTTGCGGCGAGTTTTCCAATGTTTGACAAACAGGACTTGTGGCGCGTTTTCCAATGTTAGGCCTGCAAGAAAGATTCGTGGCGAGCTTGCCAATGTTAAGCCAGGAAGCTGTGTGGTGAGTTTGCCAATGTTAGGCCAACAAGATTCCGGGCGAGCTTTTCAATGTTAGCCCAACAAGATGTGCGGCAAGTTGTCCAATGTTAGGCCAAGAAGATGTGTGGCGAGTTTTCCAATGTTAGAACAAGATGTGTGGCGAGCTTTCCATGTTAGGCCAACAAGGTTTGTGGCGTTTTCCAATGTTAGGCCAAGAAGGTTTGTGGCGAGTTTTCCAATGTTAGGCCAGGAAGATTTGTGGCGAGTTTTCCAATGTTAGGCCAACAAGATTTGTGGCGAGTTTTCCAATGTTAGGCCAACAAGATGTGTGGCGAGTTTTCCAATGTTAGGCCAACAAGATGTGTGGCGAGTTTTCCAATGTTAGGCCAGCAAGATTTGTGGCGAGTTTTCCAATGTTAGTCCAGCAAGATTTCTGGCGAGTTTTCCAATGTTAGGCCAGCAAGATCTGTGGCGAGTTTTCCAATGTTAGGCCAACAAGATTTGTGGCGAGTTTTCCAATGTTAGGCCAACAAGATTTGTGGCGAGTTTTCCAATGTTAGGCCAACAAGATTTGTGGCGAGTTGCTCAGCGAGGAGCTCTCCACAAATGTTTGAGCCAATGCGGAGGAAGCCCAAAATCTCTCCACAACTCAAGTTCACCCAGAACTGGTTTGTGGAGAGTTCCTCAGCGAGGAGCTCTCCACCAGAGGGGGGTGGAGGGGGGTGGTCTATTGAGAGCACACAGCAAGGATGTGAACACAGGCTCTGCCGCCCCCTCCCTACCCCAGCCCCCCCCCCCTTGTGGAGAGCTCCTCGCTGAGGAACTCTCCACAAACAAGTTCTGGGTGAAGTTGAGTTGTGGAGAGATTTTGGGCTTCCTCCGCATTGGCTCAAACATTTGTGGAGAGCTCCTCGCTGAGCAGCTCGCCACAAATCTTGTTGGCATAACATTGGAAAACTCGCCACAAATCTTGTTGGCCTAACATTGGAAAACTCGCCACAAAACTTCTTGGCCTAACATTGGAAAACTCGCCACAAATCTTGCTGGCCTAACATTGAAAAACTCGCCACACATCTTGTTGGCCTAACATTGGAAAACTCGCCACACATCTTGCTGGCCTAACATTGGAAAACTCGCCACAAATCTTGTTGGCCTAACATTGAAAAGCTCGCCACAAATCTTCTTGGCCTAACATTGGAAAACTCGTCACAAATCTTCTTGGCCTAACATTGGACAACTCGCCACAAATCTTGCTGGCCTAACATTGGAAACCTCGCCGCACATCTTGTTGGCCTAACATTGGAAAACTCGCCACACATCTTCTTGGCCTAACATTGGAAATCTGGGCGCGCATCTTGTTGGGCTAACATTGAAAAGCTCGCCAGAAATCTTGTTGGGCAAACATTGAAACTTGTTGGCTTAACATTGAAAAACTCGCCACGACTCTTGCTAGCCTAACATTGGAAAACCCGCCGCGAATCTTGCTGGCCTAACATTGGAATAGCGTTGGAAAACTCGCCGCAAGTCTTGCAGGCCTAACATTGGAAAACGCGCCACAAATCTTTTTGTCAAACATTGGAAAACTCGCCGCAAACCCTTTTGGCTTAACAGCGGACCACTCGCTGCACATCCTTTTGGCCTAACATTGGAAAACTCGCCGTGCGTCCTTTCGGCCAAGCGTTGCATTGAAGAGCCCGCAAGCCGCAAGCCCCTTGCAACCCAAGACTAAAATCTCGCCGCAGGGACTTAGGCTCCTAAACGGTTGAAATGGCAACGCAGGAGTGACTACAAGGGTCCTCAGAAGGTGCTTCCTGAAGTTTTGTTTGCAGGGATCCTCTTGAGTTGACCCTTGCTTGCTTGGTAGGCGCGGGATTAGGGGTGACTGAAAACGGCGCCTAAAGGCTCCGCAGAGCGCAGAGGATGTGATGCTGGGGGCGTTGCTGGTGATACTGGCTGTCTTCCACCTTTGAAAGCGGGTACTAATTTAGCCCCCATTTAGGAAGGCTCCGATGCTGGGGCTGTCTGAAAACGGCACCGAAATTCAGGTGCCTTTTGGGAAGGCTCCGCAGAGGATGCGTTGCTGGTGATGCTGGGGGTGTTGCTGGCGATGCTGGTGATGCTGGCGGTGTTTGGCTGTCTTGTAGCGTTTGAAAGTGGGTATTAATTTAGTCCCCACTCGGGAAGGCTCCGCAAAGGACTCGTTGCTGGTGATGCTGGTCGGTGTTTGGCTGTCTTGCGGCGATTGAAGGGTACTAGTTTAACCCTCATTGGGGAAGGCTCCGCAAAGAGATGCGTTGCTGGTGATGCTGGGGGTGTTGCTGGGGGTGTCTGGCTGTCTCGCGCTGTCTGAAAACGGCGCCTAGATATAGGTGCCTTTGGGAAGGCTCCGCAGAGGATGCTTTGCTGGCGATGCTGAGGTGTTGCCGGTGACACATGCTTCTACACCATGAAATCAACCCCTCAGAACTCCTAACCGGGCAAAAACAAGCCTTCTTTTTCCGGACAAATACTTCAAGTTCGCAGCAAGAATTTTGAGGCGCAAGAAGAATCCTCAGCTGCTAATGGAAGACAACTTGCTTCAGGTTTTCCTAGTAGGCTGATGGCGACAAAACTGATATATTCAAATCTACCCTCTACCTTTTGTAGCTTTGCGGTGAACAACAGCACTAGGAAAGAGTGAAGGGTTTTGAGCTTAGTTTGACCTGTTTTTCTGGGGTCCTCACAGCAATGTGGGATCAACCTTGCGCACGTTCCATTTTTCTCTACATGTGGAGCGTGCTGCGTGATGTAATCAGCCCTATTGTGTGTCCCGCTGTGACTTGCCAGCGCACCATTCAGCCCAGTTGGCGCTACCACATGTCATAGCTAGCTCAAAACACCCGCCGGTTGAAACCACCGGGAGCCACGCAACCTTGTTACTTGTAGATTGATTGATCCGCACTGCCGCACTATGGTGCTTTATCGAGGGATGTTGCCAAGCTGTGTTGAGAATTTGTCTGCAAATCGAATGCCTGTAGCTGCAAAGATGCTGTACCGCGCAAAGCGACGGTTTTAACGGCTTGCAAGAAAGGCTATCGAAGTACCCGGTTGGCGGGCAACTGGGATGCAGATCGGTGGAGCTCCTCGAGGTACTGCGATGGATGCAGGCCCCTTGCCGCCGGAATGAAAAGTCGATTCCGGGACTCGATATACTCCCCAAGGTTCTCAAGTGCGTTGGCAAATCCGCTCGGCCCGAAATGCGGGAAGTTGCGGAACGCCGCGATGCCTGTCTTTTGAGCTTCACGGACAATCGCAGCTGTATCGTCAATGAGGGCGTGAACGCCCAGCCCCTGAAGGGCGTCTGCTTTGCCTCCCCTACCCAACCTTTCGTGTACGATTTTTATCGCAGAGAAAGTGAGTCCAGATGTCGCCCGCGCGTGCTCCAGGGCGACCTGGAACTCGCGGCGGCGATACTCGCTTGCAGCCCTGCCCACGAAGGATAGCACTATAAAATTTATAGGTGCGTAGTCGGCTGCAAATTGAACGAGATGTCGGATCACCTCCGGGTTGAGGTGGGGTCCCTGCTGCCCAACGTCAAGAACTCCGTGCCAGTCAAGAGCGATGATGAGCTCCTTGGGCGGCACGGGCCTTCCAGGCGGCGGGGGTGGCGCAGGCGGTGGCCTTCTTGGTGGCGATCGAAAGCGTGGGCCAGCCTCGGAAGTTGCAGCGCTAGCAGCAGCTGCTTTAACGACCTGCGGCGGTGGCGGCTTGACGATGTACCCGGTTGGCGGGTTTGAGCTCGATTTGCTTCTGGGTTCGGCCTTGTTCAAACCTCGCGGAGGCGCCTTGTACCCGAATACACTCTGAGTCCGAATAGGAGACCTTGCTCGAGGCGGTGATTTCCTTGGAATATCTGCTTTTGCCGGCGCCGAAGGAGCTGCACGAGGAAGCTCCTTGGGCAATGGAGGCTTGCTGCCAAAAATGACCTTTGGTGCGGCCTTTGGTGGCGGCGGTTGAATTGCTCCAATCCTCCGGCTATGCAAAGCAATAGGCTCAGTGTGAGTCGGTGCCTCGTATACGCGCCGAGGCACGTAAGCTGACCTGCCAGTTCTGATGGATTCCGCGTCCTGCGGAGGTTCCCCTTCCGAGCTGTAGGCGTCGAGGCGATAGTGCTCCGCTGTCCCTGGGCGTCGATCTGGAGATCGTGATCGCGAGCTTGTGGATGATCTTCTTGGGGGATCTCTCCACGTCTCGTCCGCAAGCGAATACGGGTCAGCCTGACGGAGGTGTCCGGATGTCCGCTGTGCTCGGCGGTGAGATGTCGCCTCACGTGGCTGTGAAGCCTCCCGAACGAGTACCCAAGTGCCGTGCTCGTCAAATCGTGTCACAGGGTATATACTGTTCTGTGGAGCCAATACAATGGGCCGTGTGGCTAGGGAAGTCCTGGATGGCCTGCCCTCCCGCGCAAGCGCGGGTTCAACACTGTGTGCCCGATGTTCCACAGGGGTGGCAGCAGTCGGTCCGCGTCTCGGAGTCGATGGAGACCTCGGCCTTCGGGGCGTTGGGGACCTCGATCTTGGTGTTGACCGTTCCCTGCTGCTCTCCCGCCGCGTTTCCGCAGCTCTAGCGTACACCCCGCGAAGCGCTGTCTTGGCGGCGCCCCGCAACACTTGTCTTTCCTCTGCTGATGGTCTGATGCGAGGCAATGGAGTGCGCGAATCTTGTAGCCAGGATGAAGCTGAAGGAGGCGTCGCAGGGCGTAGCCAGTCCGCTGCACTGCTCGCTGCTTCCGCCGCGCCAGAGGCTGCGGCTTTATCCTGAGATTGCACACCTTGCGGCAAGACCACACCTGTGGTTTCAACCAATGCGAGACGCTGCTGATAAGCGTTGTCCGCGGCCTGGATCACTTCGAAGGCCTCTTGGTCAAAATCCCACAGGTGCCAACTATCCAATGACTCACGCCAGGAAAAGAGCGCCTCGATCTGTTGCTTCGAGGCGTCTGCAAACCTGACCCACCGGAATCGTCTGTTCTGCCGTTTGTACTCGTCAACGATGATCTGCTGCAGAGTGTTGAATAAACGGGCACGCGGCCCTTTCCCACCGCGAGTGCCGCGGTGAGGGCCGGCTTCCATGTGCGACCAAACGGTCGCAGTCACGGAGGGGTTTGTTTACCCGAAAAGCGCTACGGCTGATAACCACTCAAAGGAGAGAGAAACACAGTTTTGTCAACAACGGGGGAACCCGGGACCTTAAAAGGAACGAACCCCTCCGTGACTGCGACCTCTCCCTTAACCTTGTGGGAAGCGCGAGCAACGCGCTCTTTTCAGCACTTGAGCCAAAGCAATGATCGTGTCATGCTTAGGCATTGACTTGAATGTACATCATGCAACTGACTACATGAGAACCTACCTCATGTACCTCTGGGCCATAAATGTCATCGTGATAATTGACTTGATTGCTGACAAAGGGCAACCTGCGGCGGCCGTTTGGCTGTTATTTTTGGATGTGGACGCTGACACAATCTGCGAAGAGGAAAGCTTCGGGATTTGTTTCGCAAAGTTGTCGGTGTGGATTGGGTTCCCTTGGCATATAACACATGAAAAGAGGGTCTCGTCCCCTAAACATGAAAGCCATATGAGTGTTTGTCAAAAATAAGGGACCCCGAGAATTGCAGGGGTGTTGTGGATCCCCTTTAATCCAACCAGAAAAAGCCCGAGGCTCGCAGGCACTCAAGGCCGCGCAGTAGAGGATGCCGTCAAGCTCCGCGCCCTGCGATTCGTGTTTTTCTCGGGCCTCATCGGTTTAGCAGTTTTTCCAAGTCACCCGCTAAGTGCTGGGTGACTTAAGACGCCACCCCATTTTCTGACTTTTCATAACTTCCAGAAACAGTTAACATGATGACCCAGTTTTCTCGGCCGGCGGAAACAGCGGTTGCCTTTCGATCGTCAAGATTCTTTGTTGCCATGTTGGAGGATCAGATCCGATTTCAAAGAGGAAGCCAAGACGCTTGAAGACACTTTAGCCCTTCTTTGCTTGACCAGAATGGGGTGTATGTACCAAAAGAAAACCAACATCGCTTTTAGGGGGGCGTGCAAGGTAGCGACTGTAGCGGATCAAACCTGCAGAAAACGCTACAATCTTCAAGGACAAAGCATCATAGGCTCCTCGACACGTGCTGGAAAAAGGCTGATTGACTCCTTAGACACTTTTTGTCAGTTCTTACTTGGGGTTCAAGGTTCAACAAGCAATAAGAAATGGTATTTGGGAAGCGCGCCCATGGTCTAACTCCCGCTTACGCAGGTTCAGTCCCGATTTGCCGAGCCCCCATCCCATCTACAAATTCTACATTTCCACAACCTGAGACCAAGAATTTGCAAAAGGACCAACAATCATCTGTGCCGATTTCTTGTTTTACCCCAGGAACGGTGGAATCAATCGCTGAGAGCCAAATCCGCTCCGGCCTGCCCTTGAATGTTCCAGAGCAGTTGTACGGCTTCCAGCCACTGACTGCGCCGGGCAGCTGTGGCGATGGCCTTCCTTCGCGCAAGCGCCACTGGGCGCAACCGAACTCGCCCAACAAACACAGTTTGACAGGATCCTCCTTTGGCTGGACCCCTGGTTGGATTCCATATCAAGTTTTACGTCTAACCTACATATCAACCCCCACCCAAAGGATCCGAAAGGAATTTAACTTTGATTGGCCCTTTCAAATGAGCCATGTCCTAAACGTGTCATCATTTGCGATGTCGTACATTTTGCTTACTCCACTAGCGTGCACCACCTGACGCGTGTGGAGTTTGTCCTTGCGCGACACATGTTGTGGTGTCGCTTCCGCACAGGTCGATATGACACGACTCTTACTAACCATGTACACGGAGGATTTGGACGCCATTCGAAGGTTGATGTTCAATGCAGCCAGAACGGGCGACCACAGGGAACCGTGGCGGGCGGCACCATGTGAAGTCAGCAAAGGCCCGACCATTGGACAGGCTGTTTCATTGTTTACGAGATGGCTTGTTTCAGCCGTTTGCCAGTGTTTGTGTCTGTGCGTGCGCCTGTGCAAAGCCGCTGTTTCTTGGGCACTATGCCAAGGCAGGCTCTGAAAATCATATCTCTGGGCAAATGATTGCAATTCAACAACCAAAAACCAGGGACTCTATGCAAGAAACCCTCACGGGTGACGTTGAAAGTCAGGCAAACGATTCCATCCATTTGGACTCCCCGGGGCCAACAGGACAACCATGGGCCACACCATCCACAGCCTGCCAGCCCTCCCAGTGGGTTCACCACAAAGGAACACCCCCCTAGATTCGAACCTTGAATGACACAACTCGAACTGCCAACTCTGTACTCAAAGGGCCACCTGACCCAAACGGAATGAGTCGAGAGGGGCTTTGTCCGCATGTACTTCCAGGGGGGGTGTCGGGGTGGTCCAACCTTGATCTACCCGAGTCTTAATTGTTAGATGGCATGCCCGCTACGCCGAGACGACTGCAAGTTTCCCCCAGGATGCTTTAGCTTCACGGGATCCTCTCGGTCAAACAAGCAACAACAGATTTGCAAACTATGCAGTATGTATGGTCACGTAAGCCATAAACCTCAGGTTCATAGCAGGGGGTCATCTAAATGCAGGGGCACCTCAGATACTGTAGTATTCCTTTGGTTTTCTTTCCCACAAAGTCATCAAAACAACAGCGCGTCTGAGTGTTCCGAGCTGTCCCTTTGGTTTACCTGACCAAAAAGTGTGCCACAAAACATAGAAGCCAGCAAAATGGAATATCTACAAGAAACCGGCCAAGTACCCACCAAAAACCAGGCCACTCTAGAATTTCCCGTTTCGCTGGTTTCCTTGATCCAGTACTGATTAACAGCCATATCAAGGGGAGGGCTGGGAGCCAAGGGTCCTTGGTCCTGAATCCTTCACCTCCGTTTGCCCTAGGCCCCTGGAACAAATATATGTTCGGTAGCCATAAATGCTCTTTCAATTCAAGGAACATAGAACATGTTCTTAAGCAAAAGGACATTTCCTGGCACATATATATATATATATATATATTGGGCTAAAACACTCGCCCCGTCAGCCCACCGCTCCAAAAACCGCGCGCGGGTTCGCGCACCGAGAGGCGTGCCCTCCTTCAGCACCGTCTGCGGCCGTTGCGCAAGCGCCTGCCTGGCGCCGTCAAATTTCCCTTGAGACCCTTTTTGGTGCACCTCATTCCGGTGGGGAGTTGCCACGCATCATTTTCCAGGGTGTTCCCTGTCGAAATTCATAGCTGTTTGCTCTGGCACACTCGAAAAGGCATCAATTCATCAAAAATCCGGTCTCAGACCTGGCCCGAAGTGTTTGGGCGAAAGGCGCTTGAATTTTCGGCGACAGCCTTTCTCCGGGATGGTCGAGTGGGGATAACCCCTTGTGAAATCCGTTTCAGAAACGTTGGAAGAAAACACGACATAGCTTTTCATAGAAGGCCACTGGGTTGGACCGGTCTTCTCTTGAAGCCTTCTGGCGGGTTCCATGGCAATGTGGGAGGGCTAACGCGCCATAGAAAGGCATTTAGGCAAAACTTGCCTGTCAGAAAGTGACATTTGTCAAAAGATGTCTGTCAGGGCAATGCCATGTGCCCGTATACATGCAGTAATCTATATATATATATATACATATGTATATATCGTAACTATATATATATATTATGCATGCACGGGCACTACGCCAGGGGCATATGTGGTGAAGCTCAAAAATAAACCATCGGTTGTTGCGAATCTCTCTCGAGCAGTGCCTTTGGTGGTGCCCTACAGGGACGAAACAAATGGCATAGAAAATTCATCTAAAACAAAGGACCGCAAGCAACACATGCTCGGAGATTTGCATCAACTCAACCAAAAAAGCATTGGAGATGCGCATAGCCACATAGCTCAAGGACGAACTCCTCCAACGCCCTTTTTCCCGGCGGATAAGGAACGACTCGCCTAAGGCCGGCATGGCTAGGCATGGCCCATGGCGCCAGAAGCCCCAAAGAGCGGGGGGGTATGTGAAGCAGGGACTTGGTGCCAAATTGGATGGCTCCCTTACTATGAGATGGCATCTGCCACCCTGCTGGTTGGTGCTTGGTCCTTCAACACGCTATGCTGGTGCATCATCCGTATTGCCGGTAAAGCGACAGCACCTCTAGTTGGCTTGCTTCCCCTTGGCTGCCCAGTACGCATCAGGGGTGTTTGGTAGAATCCCCAGGAGCTAGGATAGGTTTTGTTGGGAAAGGGCATGTAAGGTTTTCATCTGGCCAGCGTGACCAAATCGTTTGCAGAGACCCTCAATGCCAGCCAAGCCCTATACCTCCAGGACTAGTTCTGCAGCACTTATTGTTCCACCGCGCTTTGCCCCTCGCACTTGGCCGTTGCTTCAGTCCTTGCGCCTGTCCTTGTGGTGGAAGCAGTGGCAAACGGGGCCAAGTATGCTGTCAGTGACGTTTGCCACTGGCCAAGCCACTGCCATCCTGAATTGCACACACAGCTTGATGTTGAAACATATTTTTCAAATCTGATTGCTAGTTCAATTCGAAAGCACGAAGTGTACCTTGATGTGGCGGGCTGCATTTGGAGGAGAATGCCCTCAACAAAATGCAAACAGTCTCCCGCGTCTTCAGTGGCAAAGTGGCTGCAGCAAGCGGCTGGGTTGGCAAAAGAGACCAGAATATCCGAACACAGCTCCTGAACAAAACGAAGGCTTCACTCGCCAAACAAGAGGTTCAGATTGCGAAGGATGCCATCGCCCCAAAGCCTGATTCCTTACTTTTCCGGACATGATCCCGACACACAACTTATTGACATAGCTCAAGCTGCACCTCAGATCCAATGACAAAATCAAACTCTGGGGCTCATGGGCAGGTCAAGCCTTTCCCGCAGGCTTTTGGAGCAAACGATAATGGCGGGTGACTGAAAACCGACACAAAACCTGCAACATAATGGGGAAAGGACCGCCCAACATCGATGTAGTAACATTGTGTCCGTTGCTCATATGTCGGCCAACAGCTAATTCTTACCTTGCAGCCGGACCAAGCATGAACAGGTGACAGACACATTTCGGAGAAGAGGTCCGGCACACCGTCACTCTCCCTTCCTAATAGGCCTTGACTCAAGCTGGCCCATGTTTTTGCGATTCTTAACATCACCCTCAAGGGCTAGGCCTCGTGACTCAAGCTTCTGACATTGGCAATCTTCAGAAACTGTCCGAGAATACACACCATTCAAAATCGGCAAAGCTATGCTAAAATATGGGTTCAACTTAAGATTCTTGGGCATAGCAAAAGCGAGAAGATCCGCGCAATCAACCAATATCCATCATGTTTGGTGGAATCCCCTTTAAACGGACCTCCTTCTTAGGTTCTTTGCCAAGTTGCAAGGAGGGGTACCCTGCCGCAAACGATTCAAAGCTCCCTCAAGTTCACTGTAACTGCAAGCATGGAAGTGCACAACCTCCTTTTGAAAGACGTCTTTTTGCTTTGGAAGGGAAGGGGGCTTGGTACACTTCCATATTCTTTTTGGGTAGGGAAAGTCTTCCGGAGGATAAAAGCTTCCATTCGCAAAAAGCAGGATGAGCTTCGCTAGTTCTAAGGCGCCGGGCTCAGAAAGCTCTGCATAAGCTCCTGGTGAAACAAACGTGCACATCATTGGGTGTGAATTTAATTAGGGACCCTTTAGTGGATATCATTTGGGGGGTCATGTCCACCAATCATTTTTTCTGTGGCCCGTGCTTCACAGACTATCGACGGCACATGTCCGCAAGCACAGTACCACGATTGGGATGGTTGGCTGTGCTTTTTCCCGTTGATGTCAGGCGCCCAAAGAGGGGACCCCCCAAATAAGGAAGCCTAGCCTCGGACAGGCCTTAGTAGTCGCTATTGCGTAGCTCCCATTTTGATCGGGGGGGGCCATATTGCGGGGCTCTTGACAAACCATAGTTTTTGCTTTTGGAAACCCTTTCGGGAACCAGAGTTGCGGGGTACTGTAAAACCATATTCAGCCAGCATCAATGAACTGCTCCTGTGCAATTGATTTGCCCCTTGTCAGTAGTTTCTCACAGGGTTCTCTTACATTTCCCCTTCAAACGACAGGGACTAGGGGGCCCCACGAAGACTCCGCTGCACTCGGGCGCGCGCGCGTGGCGGCATTTTTCTTCGCCGCCCGCCGGGCCGCCGGGTGGCGGGCCCGGCGCGTCAAGGCGAAAGCGTCGCATTGGGCGGTGCGGAAGCCGCGGCCGGTGGCGAAGGAGGGGCCCAGGAGGCAAACCTCCTGGCCGAATGGGTCTGTCTTTTTTGAAGGCAGGTAGGAAATCAAGAAGGAAAACCACAAATTTGGGAGGGGGTCTTCAAAACAAAGACATCCTCCCCATGACGGGTGTACCCTTTTGGGGGTTGGTTTGGGGTTGGTTTCGGGTAAACCATTTCTTTTCGGTAGGGCAACTCAGTTTTGGCTTCTGGGTTTTCAACGAAACGGAAAGGGATGCTGGAAAGATTGGATCAGGCGATGCTGAAGTCCTTTTTGCCAGATCCCGAGCTTTGGTGCGTTTGCGACCCAAAAGAACCAGGACTTTCGAAGCCTGATTTTGAGGTACACGATGCCCAAGTCCTAGGAGAATTGTTTTGTGCCCGAACTTCGCCGCTTGTTAAGGAACTGCAGTCACGGCCATGCCGGTGAAAACGCCAAGCCGCCCTTGAAAGAGCTCTAGCCCTGGCAAGGACTATCATTGCCCTGAGTCCTCCACCTACATTCGCACGAAGAGAGCCAACTAGCAATCACAGCACACATCAAGTGCTGCTTCCTATGGAGAAATTCGAAGCAGCCGACTGGCGACGGATAAACCTGCCTTGAGGTTTGGCAGCGAGGGGAACCTTGCGGAAAGGAGGGGGGGGTACTGGGTGTGAATAATATAACTGTTTGGTGGAAATCAAGCGGAAACCCAGTTGCTCGGGGGCACGATCTATTCGAGGGGACAACTCCAATCGGGTCCTCTGGATTAACGAGGTCTAACAGAGTACAAACTTCAATTCGGAGCTCTTATGCTGGGATTCATGTGCATCATGCCTGAGGATGTTCACGTGCAAATCATAGCCAACTCATCAATTGCAACCAGCTCCCGGCCACTCACAGGAGGCTACCCAACACCTAGAATCCACAGAGGTGCTCACACCTCTCGCTGGCTACCCCCCCAGTCCGATTCCTCAGCCTACAACTCATGTCCGTTCACAAAAACATGAATCACTCTAAGGCCACTGCCTCATAGCCATAATTCAGAGTGGGTTGCCCCGAATGCTGACAGCTGATGCGTGAAACGGCTTTGAGAAGAAAGCGTTCCCAGGTAGACAAATGTACATGCTGCCCAACAAACTCCGGCAAAGTTGTGGAAGGATTTGGGTTGTCCGCCGCTTCCCCCTGAGACTTATGAACCCCTGGATAATTCATAGGGGGGAGGCTCCATCTCAAAAAAAAACAGAAGTAATTCCCCCCCATTCCTAAGCGCTGGTTCACCCATATCTGAAGGCTGCCAGGTTGGAAGGGGGCAAAGGGCGCATAGGCCAGCGAACGGAGGTGACATACAGCCCTGCTCCTTTGGAGGGTCGTATGTTTCAAGATTCAAGGTGTTCTGATGATATACGTAGTACCTGTTCAGTTGTTTGCTTTGTTGGTCACCGATGCACATGTTGTAGTCATGCAAACGAATAGTAGTTGCCCTGGTTATGCAATCCTAGCCGTTGTCATATGGATCCTGACAAGGTTACCAGAAACCAATAAGGAACTACGCGAGACCAATAATTAGGCCTTCTAAATGTAATTGTCGAGTCGCGGGGGAGGTTCCTTATCGCAAAAGAAGGAACCCCACCTCTTCCCAACACTGCAGAATACTCACAACAACGAAGGCAAACACAGTGTCCTACAACAGGCCGGAACCCGAAGTGGTTGACTCTTGTCGACGCCAAGGTAAATACCATCTGAAATGGGACTTCTCCAATTTTTGAACACGCCAATTTACTTAGTGCACCTCAATAAAAAGCTCTTGATTGTGAGTGTTTGCACTGTCGGCCCACTGAGGTGTTAGATACACAGAGTTTCATGCCTGATGATCGGCCAGTCTGTCTGGCCCCGGAAACTTAAACACCAAACAAACAGGTTGCCAACAATTGGGGCAATAAGGGCCCCCCACCCCCTGACAAGGTGCTTCACGAAGGACAGCGGACCATCTTTGTTGGGGGGCTGGGGGGGGCTCCCCGCAAAACCAAGCAAAGCCTTGACTAACACTAACCAAGCCCCCGCGATTTTACAAGCTTGTGCAAGCTCCCCCCTTTGTACGAATGCTTGCTTACCCAAGCCCCTCCCCCCGTTGCACAGATCTGCCGTGGCCAGCGCCTTTGCCTTTCCAATGAAAACAACACGTTTTCATTTGGACATCCTGAGTCCATTGGAATGTGGATGCGTCTCTTTTAGGAGATCCCCCAAAATGGATGTTGTGTTTCCTTTCGGTTTTCCTGAATCCAACCCCTAGACGGGTACCAACTCAACAAAAAGACGAGCCACACAGCGCTTTGGGGGGGGGTTTGGCGACACCAAGCCGCGGAGCCTGAGCAGCACCTCGGGACGGAAGTCCGCCAAAGGAGTTCTCGTGGCGAAAAGCGGTCGCCAGCCCCCGTCCGCGATGTCCGGCTCCGGCCAGTCGTCCGGGCCGGCGCAGTTGCACAGCACGATGTGCCTGAGGCGCGAATGGGCTTGCCTCACTGCCTCACTGGTACAACAGACAACTTGCTGAAATGGCGGAGAAATGGGAGTGGCCAAGGTCCATGCACAAGTTACGTATCTGGAGTTTGAGGAAGGGAAGCGGTGTAAAAAAAAACAACTTGGAATGCCCCCGTGAAGAAGTGCCTCCGGTCGCCGGCTGCATTGACAATGGTCTGGCTCAGTTGGCTGGAAGGAACAAGTTGAACGACCTGTTGGCCCGTACTCGAATGAAGCACGCTTCCCTGGTCCCAAACGGTCGTCTAGCTCACCACCACTTCAGGCAGAAGCAAATTCAAGGGCCGGCCTTTTCTTCGCCAAGGCAGCCAAACAGGTGACTACACATCAACATTGTGCGGCAAGTTTCTCAAAATGGCAACTAGTACAAGATTGCGTATGTCCATTGCGTGTCCTCTTTGTTGCATTGGTCAATCATGGCAGTGACTCATTATATACCAATAAAGGTTTCCCTTGACCAGTGCCATGTTGAGTTGGGAAGCTACCTTAGGTGGTCTAAGTACAAACGCTTGTATTACCTGGTGCCAGGCAACCCGGCATAAGTGGGACAAAATGGCCCGGGTTTCCCAGCACTGACCTGTGAATTTCTTGAATCCTTCAGAGCACTGAGCACCTACTCCAGCATCCATAGAGTGGCATGGTATGATATGCATGTTTCTTGTTGTGAATGAACAGGAGACTGGTAAACATGCGGGAACGCAAACGAAACCAATATGGTAAACATGGCTTTTTGTGGTGCCAAGCAGCACGCATGGAAGCCACAAACATACGCCAGACTGGGCTGAGCCGATTGGAAGGCCAA